>PISX010004425.1:0-121541 GCA_004024625.1 Mellivora capensis
GCTGGGATCATGACCTGAGCCGAAGGCAGCCGCTTAACCAACTGAGCCACCCAGGCGTCCCTCCTCTGTCTTAAAATAATCAGCCTATCATAATCCTTATGCCAAAAAGACCTATTTGGAGGTGGCAAATTCTGCCCTCCCATGGATTAATAGTAGAATATTTTGATAATATCATGATGGCAGGGGATAAGTAATTTGTAATTAAGAAATAAGTAGATAATTTCCTGGATACAAAAGAGAAGATAATCTATATATAGTACAAATATGTATATAGTTGGCACAAAATATGATTAATTCTTGAAGATCAAATGTTGGGATGTTAATTTATAACTGCATAGATAGAGAATTTGGGAGATTTACTTAATTCCAGATGTGTATATTTTCATTTCAAGGGAAATTGAGGGCAGGACCTAGAAGAACTCCTTAAGTCTTACGGATTGGATATGCCTAAGTTTATCTACTCCTTGGTGAGATGTATTTGTTTTCTGAAGGTCTAGAGTGAGAACTCGGGATCCTATACATCTTGTCCCCAAAGAGCAAATGTTTTTCTCACCCTTTGGGAGGATAATGGGAGGCAATTCTCTCTTTCTCTTATATGTAAGCAGAGAAAGCCCATTTTCATATTTGTTGTTTATGTTACAGACTTTGTATCAGTAAGCTATTTGACTTGGTTTTCTTTGTATCAACCCAGACATAGGAAGGGATATAGGGAAACATGTCATTATTTGCTTTTTAATTGGATGACCATGATATGTCTCTGTTACAGAGCACCTTATGTGTTATGGCCAGGGTAAAATTTATAAGATGAATGTTAAAAATGCAACAAGGACTATCACGAAATTCTAAGAGAAAACAGTAATAAGTAAAATGGATATATTCTTAGAGACTAAGTAGGCATCCTTACTCCTAAGAATGATTCAGAATCAAAATTAAAGGGATTAATAATTTGGAGATCATCATTGGATGAAATCAAAGGTCTATAATCACTAAGTCAGATCCAGAGCTAACGTAGTTCAGAATTGAACTAACAGAAATAATAGCATGTGGAACTTGTACCTACCCTCTGACTCAAAGCAAAGACTAGAGAAGTACAATGAACTATTAAAAATAGATATAAAGAAAAAATACATATATCGCTTCAAAATGAATTAATGGAAAATTGGTGTAAATACTGCCAGATTTCAATTGAATAATTAAGAAAATATAAGAAGGATAATTTACCTTCTTTAATTGATGGGCTATTCCCCATATACCTCTGGGATAACTTCACACTTAAGAAAGGTAGGGGTTGGGGGAAGTCGGGGATTTAGGTCCTCTTAATATAGATAAATTATGGATTAAAAGAAGTTATATGTGATTCCTATAAAGATGATAACCAGAGCAGGTGCCCTATATGAGCAGGGTGACAATGCAAAAATATAATTTCTATGATAAAATAGAAATAATTTCGTATTTTTAGATAGTTCTTTTGTTGTTAAAACCACATTTTTTTACAAGTAATAATTTAGAGTTTTATGAGAGCAGTTCCAATAAGAAGAGCATGCTGATCCCCAATCTTGAATAATTTCAAAAAATGTAAATGATGTATTTAATATGTATAATTGCTAATTTCAATTTATTGTCCTAAAACTGGTTATTAATTGTGCAGAAATAAAATGTAATTGATGTTTTATTAGATTATTTTTTCAAACAATTTTAAAAATATGGCTGTAGTTATAGACCAATATGTAAGCAATTATGAGATTTATGAATCCACTGACAATTCTTTAGCATCAACTCATTTATATGTTGATGAAGCTCACTAATGTTTTGGAACAATCAAACTGACAGTTATATTACTTAAAGGAAACAGCTTGTTTACTACAAACAGACATCCTGGTATCATTAATTCTTAATCACTTGGAGAGATGACTTTAAATATTTTTAGTCACTAAAAATACAGCCCAAATATATTACATTATTTTAGATACTATATAGAAATGTTCTCTCCATGGATTAATTTCTGAAATACTGCCATCTTGTGGTTTGCTTTACAGAACCTCTCTGAGTCATTTATTATATGGACTTTTAGTGAAAGCAAATATTGTCCTCTAAATAGACCTAAGTGAATACCATGGAAATCAAGAGATTAAGAATAACCTTATCTTATCAATTATGAAATATCTCCTCAGTATTCACGTAGATGGGGAGGTCTAAGGCAGTAATTCAGAAGCAAAAGAAAGAGTTCCTCTTACTTGCCTATGTATTTATTAATAGGAAATATTTCAAAGAGAAATTTAATCAGATACCAACTCATATTCTTTCTGGAGAGAAAATCCTTTGTTTTGTCTCAGTCCAGTTTATTTCAGTACAACTACTTAGTATATTTTATATAAGTCTGACAAATTATTTGGCAAACAAACATGGGCTACTGTTTTTCTTTTGGCTCTTTGTGAAGACAGATCTCATTTGCATTATGATTTAGACCATCAAGTTCCAGAGGATATATTCTTTTTTAGACACAGTTGTGTTGTATGATGTAGGATTATTTAAGTTTTTCTTACTCTTCCTACAGAATATAGATATATCACTAATAAAGAGAAGCGATTTCAGCTTATAGTCCGTTTTATCACTGAAGTATGATTAGCTTAATTGATCCCTTGTTTACTAGTTTGACTCCAAATTAAGCTCACCTATTTACAGAAAGCCCAGTTAGGTATTTACTTCTGTTGAAGACAGGCAAAGGACACTCAACATGATTTGAAGGCCACTTCAGAAGGTCACTTGTTCATAAGTTACTGGCAAAAATCACGATCTCCATTTGGCTCTATAAACTCTGACATACTAATTTAAATGACAGATTATGTCACTTTATGACCTATTTTGTAAAGGATTTTTGTTATGCAAATACTAAATAGAGATAACAAAACTATGAAAATTTACCTTCAGTAGAGAGAAATCCCATGGCCTTTTATACTAAGAGTGCCGAGATCAGCAGTAATGCAAGAGCATTGCATAGATTGTGAACATAAGAACAATGTCTATAAAAGGCTTTTGAGATCAGCTTAGGCTTCCTCTGGTAAATGAAGCAGAAGGAAGCATTTTGCAAGTGATGCCAGGGTAAAATGCCCATAAGCTTTGAGTATTGAAGTAGTTTTCATACAATGAATGGAAAATTCCTTGTGAGGCAACTTTGCCCTTGCTCTCAAGACAGTCTTATTTTCTGCAGCAGAAATTAATGTGAGTACTATCAATGAACTCAACTTTGTAATAAGTTCTGCTTATATCTTTGCCAAATGTTTTGTGTATCTCTGTATTCGGTTCCAAAAAATTCAAGTGCTTTTACTTTTCACTGTGAAACATTAGCTTATAGAGTAACCTCAGTATTTTCCTTTAGGTTGAACCCCTGGCCCTGAGACATAATCAAGAGTATTATTGCCCTTCCTTTTCATGACTTTACATGTTCAATTTCAAAGTAATTAATTTTAATAGAAAGAAAAAGGATAATGGTTTTGAATAAGTACCAATGCTGATATGGCAAGATCAAAATAACATATTTTTATATGAGTGATACTTTCCACTAATGCCTATTATTAATGTTTTAATTCAAAATAACATGTAAGTATAATCCATAATGTGAAAGAAAAGCAATTTTTATAAATATAAATTCAATTGTGGTCAGATGTGACAAAATAAGAATCTTGACCAAATACCACTTGTTTAAAAATGTTATTTTTGAATAGAAAATCATACTGATATGTACATGATATTAAAAATATAATTCATGGACATGACATTAAATACATATAAAGGAGATACTTTATTAGCTTTGTCTAATATAAAGGCACATTGTGGGACGCCTGGGTGGCTCAGTTGGTTAAGCGGCTGCCTTCGGCTCAGGTCATGATCCCAGCATCCTGGGATCGAGTCCCACATCCGGCTCCTTGCTCGGCAGGGAGCCTGCTTCTCCCTCTGCCTCTGCCTGCCACTCTGTCTGCCTGCCACTCTGTCTGCCTGTGCTCGCTCGCTCTCTCTCCCTCTCTCTCTGACAAATAAATAAAATTAAAAAAAAAAAATAAAAATAAAGGCACATTGTACCAGAAAACCTGTATTAATCACATTAATATATAAATATTATAGATTTAGAGTTTAATATTTCTAGAAAAATATGAATATTTAAAAATTAAGTCTCTTCAATGCAGGTCTTTTTGAAATATATTTGATTTGAAAGATATTTGGGGGTGCCTGGGTGGCTCGCTGGGTTGAGTCTCTGCCTTTGGCTCGGGCATGATCTCAGGGTCCTGGGATCGAGCCCTGAGTCTGGCCCCCTGCTTGGTGGGGAGCCTGCTTCCCTCTCTCTCTGCCTGCCTGTGATCTCTCTTTCTCTCTCAAATGGATAAATGGAATCTTTGGAAAAAAAAAAAAAAGAAAGGTATTTTGTACATCTCTGCTACATAGCTTCTTTAAGACATCTGCATGTTTCATAGAAGAGTATTTCTAAATATAAAACCAACAAGATGCTTAAAAATCCTATGTATTAAAGCCTCAGCAGAAACTCAAGGATGCTGTCAAAATGTAAACTGAGGCACATTGAAATTTTTCCAGTGTTTATTTGTGTATAAATCTTTTCTAGTCTGGCTGTGCCAAACCAGAGGTGATTAGGGACCTTCCACAGGGGCTGGGGGAGGGATTTTTATAGAGAGGATCTGCAAGCAAAGCAAGGAAATTATTGGATTGATTGGCTATAGCTTAGACAATTGCCTTATTTGGGAAAGCCTCGTTGGTTGTTTTTTTTCTTGTTTTTCTTAAGTTTCTTTTTCATGGATTCAGGTGTTATAGCTCAGGGGTAAAGTATTTGATGGCAGATTTTCCTGGATTCAAGTATATTGACTCAGGCTTAGATTTTGGTTTGCTTGCACAGGCTCCCAAGGCACTAGATAGCGCCACCACAGTCCAGTGGACTCCTTGTTTAATTATTTTAAAAGCTCTTAAATTATTAGATTATATTTATAATTCTTTCAGACAGGATGGAAAAGATTTCCTGAAATCTATCCTTAAACCTATGCCTGAAATTTTGTAGGCATCTTCAAAAATCTGTGAAAAATGTTTGTTTTCTTCATGACTCCGTTTAGGAAAAAAGGACTGTCCCCTCCATTTAAAGCTATGGGATTGAAAGGAAGGGGAAAGCAAAGAAGGAAGGAAGAATAATGCTCCCAACTTTAATTAATATTTCATTTCAGTCTATGAAGTAGTCTATTTAGCAAAAATATTCTGAGGGCTTACTACTACCTAGTACTTACTGCCTAATACAAGTATTCTGCCTCTGTTTTAGCATCTCACCTTTATATGATATTTTCAGTTTATAAAGTGTACTCTCATGGTTTCATGGAAGCTTTACACAAAATTCTAAGAGGTAGGGATGACTGATTCCAGATTTGTAAGTAAGGAAATTGAGGATTAGAGAAGTTGCATAACTTGCCATGGCTACAAAGCTATTAAATCAGAAGGCAGGTCTTAAGTTATGATTGCTAGCATACCTAATCCCCTCTGAGCCCAAATTAATTATAAATGTGATTCATATAAATATAAAGCAGTTTGTTATTTTGCATTTGAATGTTGAACTTTCATAATGCTAAAATGAGTATTCCAACATTTGTGACATAGGTTAATACATAATTGTGAAGGTATAGAAGAAAAATGAAAACAATGTACAATCATGCTTGATAAATAAGAGACTTAAGAAAGCTTCTTATGTTAGGCAGGCAGTTTCCTGGCCTAGTTAAAAACAGATGCGCTTGACTAGCCAGTTTCAAGCAAATGGCTAACTCGTTCACTGCTTTGCTTGTCATACTTACGTATGTTTGTATCTGTGTGTGTATAGTTAATATCATATTAAAAACCATTTACATGTGAAACTCTAGGACATGTTTATTTTTTTGGAAATAGTTATTTTACATAAATTTTAAAATTCTGTCCTTTCAGACAATATTTACAAAACCAATTTATCATTCAAGAGTAGAGCTCAGTTCTAATGGTTGCTCAAATCTCATTCCATTTAATAATTTTAAGGGAATCACGGATGTATTTACTAAGTTGATGTTAGAAATTTCACTATTTTTAAAAATCTCAAATTATTTCTAAAATGTATAACAAAGCAGAAATTCAGGTTTTTAAAATATAAATTCTACTGAATTTCACCTGGAACATGTATTACTGCGTCATGTGTTTGTAAATATTTCTCAACAAAGTTTTGCTTAACTGTTTGTACATAGCTAATATTATGAGGAAATATGGAATCTGTTATTATGTCTGATAAATCTTTGGAAGGTAAATCTTGGGAAGAAATAACTATTTTGCAGTAGAGAAAAAAAAAATCAAATACACTGTTTGCTCTGGCAATCTGTGTGTTTCCCCCTGACTTAAAGAACTACTATAACCAAATAGCATACAGATATTTGTTTATTAAATAAGTTTCTGTTTCTTATGCTTTGGAACAAATGTCTTCAAATGGGAGATGATAATGGAGAGGTGTTTTGTTTTAAGATTTTATTTATTTATTTTAGAGTACGAGCAAGGGGAGGAGCAGCGGGAGGGAGAGAGAATCTCAAGCAGACCTCACACTGAGCACAGAGCCCGACTGAGTCTCAATCCCACAACCCATGAGATCATGAACTAAGCCAAAACCAAGAGTCAGAGGCTCAACCACTGGAGCCACCCATGTGCCCCAGTAATGGATAGTTCTTGACCTCCTGCCTGTTGCGTTTCTGAACTAATTGCTAGAGTAGAACCCTTACTTCTTCCATACTTAGCACTTACTACCTTGCCAGATTTTCTAGAGGATCACAGCAACTTTGCCCTTAGTCATGAACAGAATGATGTGTAAGGTTTAATCATATAAAATAAGATACTCACAATTCATCATGAGAAGACAAGTTTGAGTGAAACAATTAAAGTGATAAATTCTTATAAAACAGTCTGGTGCATGTGCATGTGTGTGATAGCAAATACAGTGCAAGTGCTCAAAATACAAAAATCAAATTTGCATTCTTCCAGCTTTCTCAGAGAAGACATCTGCAACAAGCAAGTCATTTAAACTCTTGGGCTCTTTCACCCTAGAATTCTATATTCTTTCAAACCATTTCTTATTTAACAGAAGTCCCAGGGGCTAGTAGACTGCCAAAAAGTATAGTATTTCTGGCTCATGGACCTCGGATAATTCCCAAATTGTAGAATGTATTGCAAGTTGTTTATTGTAAACATGAAGCTATTGAAACTCCATTCACTGTAAAACAAATTGAAATCCAGTGAGTTTTAAAGTAAGCATTACAGTGTCAACTGTAGCCATTAGCTGGCTGAAGTGGACACAATTGCAACGAGCGCATTTGAAATAGATGCTTTCTCCTTTTTTTTTTTTTTTTTTTTTTTTTTGGCCTTCAACAGAATCTATTCAACAGAGCCTTCTGTCCTAGTATAAAAGTTAATCACTTGAATATAGTGATTGTTCAAATACATCATTATCATTATCATTAGTCCTCTCTGAAAGTTAAAGAAAAAATATAATTTGTCCTCCTAGAGTATTTATTCTATATAATAAGGGGGGAGTAAAACATCTTTGTGATTTTTACAATATCATTGAAAATTCATATATGTATTTTAAGGAGCCTTAGTATATGGTTATTTACTACTGAGGTGCTCAATGAGGCCACAAGTTAGATGAGAATATTTCTAGATTACTGTAATGTGTATCTCTTTAGAAGTCTCAGTGACTAAAGAGATTTATCACCAACAATGCAAATAAGCTAATATACCAAATCATTTTCTGTGCTCTTTTTTGTTTCCTACTGTTTTTGTTATTGTTAGTAATATCTCTCTACTTCTTAGTAGCAGGACATCCAGTTCATAATAGTCAATAATAGAATTCACTGTCTTCCTTACCTAAGAAATCTAGAGGTAATATTGGTTCAAGTAGCACTGAGTTCTTTGCTTAAATACTACCTTATACCAGTTTTCCTGATTTTTTTGATACTTATGTTCAATTAGCTTAACTCTCAGATTTTTTTTTAAAGATTTTATTTATTTGACAGACAGAGATCACAAGTAGACAGAGAAGCAGGCAGAGAGAGGGGAGGAAGCAGGCTCTCTGCTGAGCAGAGAGCCCGATGTGGGGCTCGATCCCAGGACCCTGGGATCATGACCTGAGCTGAAGGCAGAGGCTTTAACCCACTGAGCCACCCAGGCACCCCAATTCTCAGATTCTTCAAGATAGATAGCCTCCATTTTGTATCCCTCAATGTAACCAATAAAAACAAAAGAAGCTTTAAGAATAAGGTATTTAGGCTTCACACTTTTTGACTGACCACATTCACATGTATCATATAATAGGTATATATATATGTGTGTGTGTGTGTGTGTGTGTGTATGTGTATGGTTCTAAAAGGACTTACAATAATTTCATATAGCCATAACATCTAGCTTCACATCTAGGATTTTTGAAAAGTATTTTTTGTTGTTAGTTTTGGTTTTGTATGTTTGTGTGTTTTTCACCTTCTTGATTTTTTTTTTTTGAAATCCATTACTATTAAGCAACGTTGGAGATCTTGTCCACTTATACTCCTTAGATATAATTCTTTGTCTAGAAAATTCTCTCTCTAATCAACAGGCATCTGTGCCCTGTTTCTCCTGTTAGTATCTGCATTACAGTTTCCATTTAGATCACTGGCTCCTTCTCAGCCTCTATATCCATTTTAACCTCTGTCTTGGGAAATTCAAAATAATGGTCTGCAGGGTTATAAGGGAGTACAGACTGTATCTCTCCAACAGTGTCAGTGAGTTTATGAAAGGAGTTGCATTAAAGAAGTCCAGGAAAATCCATCTTCTTTCATATTGCTATAACCTGCCCAGACTTGTCTTTTAATAACACGATCTGGATTCCCAGTATTGGTCTTGTCCAACCCTACCAGCTTTCATGTTGAATTAAGCAATCTTGGGTTACAGGACACAAGAATAAATGTTCTTGTTTTATCTTCAGTACACTTTCAGAAAGGCTATTTTCTTAGTTCTCATCCTCTAGGAAACAGAACTTGAGACATGAATTAAAGTGATAACATTTTATTATAGAGGTACAAGTTTAAAACTAAAGAGAAGGCAAAAGAAGACATACTGCTTATATACCCTTCCTTTCTCCTTTCTTATGTACACCTTTTTTATTCTTCAGTGAGAACCTTAAAAAAGTAAAAATCTTTTTAAGATCATCCTACAGAATAGCTTTTTTCTTTTTTTAATACGTAGCTTGTTTTTTTTATTATTATTTTGAGTTTGCCCTTAAAGAGGATCTTTAACACAT
Source organism: Mellivora capensis (assembly GCA_004024625.1). Taxonomy (NCBI): domain Eukaryota; kingdom Metazoa; phylum Chordata; class Mammalia; order Carnivora; family Mustelidae; genus Mellivora; species Mellivora capensis. The sequence continues at coordinate 9,323 of PISX010004425.1, forward strand.
CACTTTGCTTTTAATGGTTGCAATAACAAGAAAGTATAGTCCATGTCTAGAAAGAATAGCTAAATGTTGATTTATAAAGCTAAAATACAAAGTCTGTAAGATGACTGAGTGGTAATTTAGTTTATTCTCGGTTTGCTTATCATCAGTGCTTTCACCTTAGATGTTCCTCTTGCTCTCTATTCTGTGCCTTACAATGTTTTAAATTTTCTTGTTTTGCATTGATAAGGAGAGTTGCAAAATTTGGTGGGGGTTTTGTGTGTGTGTGTGTGTGTGGTTTGTTTGTTTTTTTTAATCCACCGTAGTCTGAAACTAAAATCTTTTATTTTATTTTATCTTATTTTTAAAACAGATTTTTAACATGGGAATAATAACTGCCTCTTAATGTTTATTCTGTGTTCTATTACGCTTGAATCTTTATTTTCTTTGGCTTATCAAGACTCACGGTCACACTTTCCTATTTCTGATTTTTGCGAGGCTATTGTAATAATTTGTTATACACAATGGTTGTTTTTATAGGTATAGAGACAGTATAGATAGGAAGGAATTGAAAGATTGAAGACCTATTTAACATACAGAATTAATTTTTTTTGTAATTTTCTATGGCCTGATCTAATAAATAGGTTTGTTTCATTATTCCCATCTTGAATCTGATGTGTTCAGGTTTAAGTAATAGAGTTTTGAGTATTTTTATATCTGTCAATCATTTCCTATACTTATTATAATTAACATTTTGAAATTTATTAAAACCTGAATATTATTATAGATGGCTCTGAGAATGGTATCATCTAATTTGACTTAATCATAGTAAGATATTTGGGGAATGATGTTAAACCTATAAATTAATATGTATAAGTAAGATACATGGTTTGAATCTCTAAATTGCTAAAATACATTTTTTAAATTTCTCAATACCATTTTTAATATGTGTAAACTATCTGCATTTTTGTTCCTTTAAAAAAATTGTTTCCCCAAATATTTTCTCTAGTTTATTATTGCTGGTATAAGGAAAGATGCTCATTTTATTCATTTGTATTTATAGAATTTCTTATACTTCTGTTTTTTCCTCCTTCTCTAATAGATTTTTCTTTCATCTGTATCATTTAACTTTTCATAACTTCTAGAAAAATAATTAAATGATAGCAATAAGAGTAGGCTTTGTTACCTGTATTTTTATGTTTAGTGAAAAACTATTTCTCTATTTTTTGCTATAATCTCTCCATATTTGTCATTGTTCTTAGCTTCATTTCACAGAAACAATACAGCTCTTCAAAGTACAAACTCCTATTTTGAGTAGTATTCAAATTTTGCATCATTCAAATGCAGACGTGTGAAATTATCAGAAGATTGATAACTTTCAGAAGTAGTTTCTAGTATTGCTCAATTTCAGTGCCCAAGTGTAATTTGGCCAGTGTTTCCAAAGTATTTAACACACCAGATTCTTATCTGATGGTGCCAGAACCATTTTGGACCACAGATCTTTCGGCTTACTGGCTGGGAATGAAAGAAAAAATAAAGGAGTGAAGTGGAGGATATAAACTACCCAAGTGTGATAATTTAAGTGACGGAGAGGAGTATGTTTACAGACTCGCTGAGATATATTTTGAGATGTGTTGAAGGAACACAGTTTGGCTGAGGGGCTGAAAGAATAGCAATAGAGCAAAGGGAATTATTTATGAGATCCCGGAAAGCTAGTGGTTGTTCATTTACAAAGCCCAACAACCTGAAGCAAATAATGCTGAATCTCAGATATAAAACAACAGTCAGGCTTTTGAATAAAATAAGAGAAATTTTTGGTGACTTCACACAGGACTGTAAACTTCAACATTTATAAAAATTATGAAGAGTCACTGAAATCATCAGTCATGAGATAGACTTAATTCTTATGGAGAAGTTTCTGTGTATGAATGGTCCATGATAAAGGTTCAATTGGTTTTATGCTAATGAGCATCTTTTTGTTTACAAATGATGTGATTGGTGAATTGATGAGAATGTTTCTTCTTCTCAGGCTGATTAAAAGAAAATAGAGAAAAGTCACAGATAATGAATGTCTGTGGGAAGTCATGACTATCTACCTTAGAAATATTACATCTTTCTTCTTGTTTTGTCTGCCCTTCAAGAGACAATGTGAGAATAATGGAAAGACTGGACACAGATGAGGAGAAAATATTTCAAAAACATATTTGATAAAATATTTGTACCCAGAACATATAGAGAACTGTCAGGCTCAGTTGTAAGAAAACAATCTTAAAATATATGGGAAAGAATCAGAGAGTTAAGATGGCAGAGTAGTAGGAGGACTATGCCTGCCTCACCCCTCAAACACAGCTAAATAAATAAATCACTTTGAACACCCAAGAAATCAATCTGAGGAATGAGAGAATAAACGGCACAACTAGAGGGATAGAAGAAGTAACATCGTGGAGGGTAGAGGTGTGGAGGTGTGATTTGGGGGAGAAAAGGATCATAGGTGGTGTGGAGGGGAGGGAGCCCTGATCAGAGAGAGAGGGAGAGAGGGAGAAATGGAGAGAGGGAGTAAGTGAGTGCACGCAGCACACAGGGGATCACACAAGAAAAATACTTCTTCAAAACCAATGACTGGGGGGCACCTGGGTGGCTCAGTGGGTTAAAGCCTCTGCCTTCTGCTCAGGTCATGATCCCAGGGTCCTAGGATCGAGCCCCACATTGGGCTCTCTGCTCAGCGGGGAGCCTGCTTCCTCCTCTGTCTCTCTGCCTGCCTCTCTGCCTACTTGTGATATCTGTCTGTCAAATAAATAAATAAAACCTTTAAAAAAATAAAATAAAAAACAAACAAACAATGACTGGGAAAACAAGGGCTGATTATTGTGAGATTTTACAGCCAGTGGAGCTCAAAGATGAGAGTTTAGAAGTCCATGCTCTGTCCAGCGTGGAACCTGGCAGCTGCTGTGACACACCTGCAGAGAAGGAGGGCCAAGGCTCAGGAGCAGTGGGCACTATCTGAGGATCCCCGGGAACCACTGGAAGAGACATTTACCCTTTCTTGGAGTGCATCTAGGAGAGGTGGCATTACATCTCCAGGGACAAAGGAGCCCATGGACACTCTCCCTTACCCCTTAATCACAGGGGCAGAGATACCTGCTGAGGGTGGCTAACCTGTACTCGGGCTTTTTGCTGTACTTTAAATTCCAAGCCTCTGTGCATTGATGTGACTGCCCTTCTGGGACAAACCAGCACCAGGCCCAGTGTGGCAAGATCCTCCCCCAGAGTACCAGTGAGGGTCCACACCATACCAGGTCTCTAAAGTTTGGAGATTTGAAACTCAGCTGGCATGCCCGAGATAAAACACAGGTTCTCTGCATTGCCCAGAAGGCAGATGTCCTGGACACAGACAGGGTGAAAGCAGGGATCTGAGGGACCCCTGGGACATGGTAGGGAAGATTGTTTGCTCTTCTGTGAGGGCTTCCCAGAGGGCAGCAGGCATGAGGTCCCCTCTCCAGGGAGGTGGGGGAGGACTTGCATTATTTTTCTCCCCCACCCATCAGCACAGACAGACTTCAGTGAGCAGCACAGCTCCAGTAGTGGAGGCCAGAGCTACTTACACCAAGCCCCACCCCTCTGTACTCAGCAGGTGCTTCTTTACTAGGGCAAGCGGGCTGGAAGTCAGAGCAGCGGCTCCGCCCCTGGAAGGCCAGCACAAACCCCCTGCATGTTCCAGGTATACTGAACATAGAGTGCTACAAAGCTTCAGCTCTAGTGGAAATAAGATCAGGCTTTTAACAAGCAGACCAGAACACACGAAGTTAAAACTTACCACTCTGGAAAAGGTCCAAACACTCTCCCCTACAGGCAAGGAGAAGCTCTGCAGAGGAATGACCTGAGGGAAAGAGCAGCCAAAACACAGCAGCAGAGTATACACAGCAGACTCCAGAAACACTTCCGGAAGTACCAGCCCCTGGACAGCATATGACCTCCTCTTAATAAAGCCATTACTCTCAGGAGCAGGAAATATAACCGGCTTTCCTAACACAAAGCAGACAAAGACCTAGACAAAATGCCAAGGTGGAGGAATTTATCCCAAAAGAAAGAACAAGAAAAAGTCATGGCCAGGTATCTAATCAAAACAGATATAAGCAATATAGCTGATCCAGAATTTAAAACAATAGTCATAAGGATACTAGCTAGGCTTGAGAAAAGCATAGCAAACACCAGGGAGTCCCTTACCACAGAGATAAAAGACCTAAAAAACTAGTCAGGCCCAAAATTTAAAAATGCTATAATCGAGTTATAAAACTGACTGGATGTAATGACCACAAGGATGGATGATGCAGAGGAATGAGTAAATGAAACAGAAGATGAAATTGTGGAAAACAATGAAGCTGGAAAGAAGAGGGAAAGAAAAATATTGGATCACCAATGCAGACTTAAGGAATTCAACAACTCCATAAACTGTAATAACATTTGTATAATGGGAGTCCCAGAAGAGAGGGAGAAGGGGGCAGAAGATTTATTTCAACAAATTATAGCTGAATATTTCCCTAATCTGGGGAAGGAAACAGACTCCCAACAATCAACAAAACCGAGCTAACACCAACACATATTATTGTAAAATTTGCAAAATACAGGAAGAAAAAATTCTAGAAGCAGCAAGGGAAAAGAAATTCCTAGCTTACAAGGAAAGACAAATAAGGTTGGCAGCAGATCTCTCCACAGAAATTTGGCAGGCCAGAAGAAAGGGCATGATATATTTAATGTGCTGAATGGGAAAAATGTGCAACCCAAAATACCTTACCCAGCAAGGCTGTCATTCAGAATAGACGGGGAGATAAAGATTTTCCCCGACAAACAAAAAACAAAGGAGATTGTGACCACTAAATCAGCCCTGCAAGAAATATGAGCTCTTTGAGTGGGAAAGAAACACCAAAAACAACAAAGACTAAAGGTAACAGAAAATCTCTGGAAAAAATGACTTATAAAAACAACGACTAACAGAATGCAGAAGCACTAAATTCATATCAATCACGCTGAATGTAAATGGACCAAATGCTCTAATCAAAAGATGTATGCATCTGAGTTGCACAGTACATTGAGCATCCAGCTCTTGGTTTCAGCTCAGGTTGTGATCTCAGAGTCCTGAGATCAAGCCCCACATCTGGCTTTTTGCTCAGCTCAGAGTCTGCTTCTCCCTCCCCCTCTACTCCTGCTCAGGCCCTCTCTTTCTTTCTCTAAAATAAATAGATCTTGAAAAAAAAAAAGTCATAGCGTACCAGAATAGATTAAAAGACCCATCTATATGTTGCCTACAAGAAACTTGTTCTAGACATTTTAGACATAAAGGCATTTGCAGTTTGAAAGTGAGAGGATGAAGAGCCATTTATCATGCTAATGGATGTCAAAAGAAAACCAGAATAGTCATACTTATATCAGATAAACTGGATTTTAAACCAAAGACTAATAAGGAGTTGAAGAAGGGCACTATATCATAATGAAGGGGTCTATCCAATAAGAAGATCTAATAATTTTAAATATTTATGCCCCCACCTTGGGAGCACACAGATATGTAAAACAATAACAAACATAAAGGAACTCATTGATAATTATACAATATAGTAGGGGACTTTAACACCCCACTTACATCAACGAACAGATCATCTAAGCAGAAGATCAATAAGGAAACAATAGCTTTGAATGACACATTGGACCAGATGGATGTCACAGATATGTTCAGAACATATCAGCCTAAAACAGCAGAATATACATGGGACATTCTCCAAGATAGAACACATACTGGGTCAAAAATCAGCACTCAAAAAATAAATACAAAAAGTTTGAGATCATACTGTATGTATTTTCTGATCATAACCTATGAAACTTGAAGAAAAAGTTTGTAAAGACCACAAATACATGGAGGTTAAAGAATATCCTACTAAAGAATTAATGGGTCAATCAGGAAATTTAAAAAGAAATAAAAACACATGGAAACAAATGAAAATGAAAACATAATGGTCCAAAACTTTGGGATGCAGCAAAAGTGTTTCTAAGAGGACTTTTTTTTTTTTTTTTTTTTTTTTTTTTTTTTTTTTTGCTGTGAGGCCTACCTCAAGAAGTAAGAAAAATCTCAAATATACAAATATATACCTAAGGGAGCTAGAAAAAAACAACAAATGAAGCCTAAACCCAGCAGGAGAAGGGAAATAATAAAGATTAGAGCAGAAGTAAAGGATATAGAAACAAACAAACAGCAACAACAAAAACCAGAACACACCAATGGAACTTGGAGCTGGTTCTTTGAAAGAATTAAGAGAATTGATAAATCCCTACCCAGACTTACCAAAAGGAAAGAGAAGGGCCTGAAATAAAGAAAATCACGAATGAGAGAGGAGAGATCACAACCAACACCAAAGAAATACAAACAGGATAGTATGAAAAATTGTATGCCAACAAACTGGGCAGTCTGGAAGAAATGGACAACTTCCTGGGAACATACAAACTACCAAAACTGAAACAGGAAGAAAGAAAATTTGAACACACCAATATCCAGCGGATAAATTTAGTCAGTAATCAAAAATCTCTCAACAAACCAATGTCCAGGGCCAGATGGCTTCCAAAAGTAGATTTAATATATAAATATTAAATATAAACAAAACACAGAAAAAGCAGTGAATATGCTTTATGATCTCAAATAGCAATGGGTTTCTTAAACAAGACAGAGTGCTAACCAAAAAAAGTGTTGAAGCAAATTAATATTAAGAACTTATCAACAATGTGGGAAAGATATTTTAATAATGTATCTAACATACAACTAGCATTTATAAAATATCTTAAACTCCCTCAAATCAATAAGTCATAGAAGTTATACCCACTAGAAATAATGTGCAAAGGATATAATCATTGAAAAGCTTTTCACACAAAAAGATATTCAAGAGGCCAAATAATATGAAAAGGTGTCCAGTTCATATAGCTATCAAAGAAACGCAAGTATAAACTTTACAGTGATACCACTACAAGCCCACCCAGATGGCTAAATTAGTAAAACCCAAATCTTCATAGATTGCTGGTATGAATATAAACAGTTCGTATAACTGTTGGTCAATATCAGGTAGCATTGACCATATACATACTCTATAGCCTAGAAATTCCACTGTAGGTATATATCAAAGGAAATGCCAAAATAAAAATAGAATAATTTGGTAGAATAGGAGAATCTTTGTAGCAACACCACCTGTAAAAATCAAAAAGGCTGTCAATAGTAGAATGAAAATTAAATTCTAAGAAATTCAAGTAATGGAGTGATACATAGCAAATAGAATGAAAGATCCGTGTGTGGCAATAGAGTTGAATTTCATAAATATAATGTTGAGTGAAAGAAGCCAGGCACAAGATAGTATGTTATGATTCCATTTATATGAAAGACAAAACTTTCAGTGCTGTAAGATGTGGTTATATGCAAGATAGTGGATTTATGTAAGATAGTGGTTATCCTTGGGGGTGGTAGTGAGGGAAGGAGGCACTCCAGGTTTTTCTTGAGTGATAGGAATGCTCTGTTTGTTTGTTTATTAAAGATTTTATTTTTTAGTAATTCCTACATCCAATGTGGGGCTTAAACTTATAACCCTGAGATCAGGAGTTGCACGCTCTACCAATTGAGCCAGCCAGGCATCCCGGGAATGTTCTGTTTAGTAATGTGAGGGATGATTACATAAGTGTGTTCAGCTATAAAAATGTATCTCTTCTTTCTCTTCTTCCTCCAACTTCAATTAGCTAAAATACAGTGTTGTGTGCAATATAGAAGAAAATTCTTAGGGCATTTGGACCTCTGGCACATTATCTAGAAGTTGATTAGTTGGGCTGTAGTGAACTATTTGCTGTTCCCTTGGGATATCAGCTGTGATTGTCTTATGGAATTCAGTTCATTCTCAGAATCACTGCTTTGATTAGTGGCTCGACATTCAAAAATAGAGATTAGAGGAGCCATTTTAAAGCTCTGTATTATTAGTATTACTCAGCTATGGAGGATTAAATATATTGCTTTTGGGTGGTTCATTGAAAAGTAGTTGCATCATGAAGTAACCAAAATTACAGCTGAATATATATGAATATGAACCCTAAAGCATTCAGCCACCTATAGGTCAGACAGTTACCTATCATCATTATATTTTATTTTTTTAATTATTTGAATAAAATAATATATTAAGTAGTTAAAATTGTGAAATCCAGATAACCAAGATAAAAAAAAAAAAAACTCTGTGGCATATAGTACGTGGAAAATCTCCTCTGCTACTCTATTTCATAGTAAGTTTGCAGTGATATGCACATTTCACTATCATCCTTTATTATACTTTGAAGTGCCTAAACATTGATGGATTTTGAACATTCAATAAATTTAATAAATAAAAAAAAATATTGAGAGCCATACTGCTGTGGTAAGGAAGTTTCCTATACATATACCCATTAATTTGAGTTATGGAGTAATGGACTTTAGTTGGGTTCAAAGGCAAAGCAATGTCATGTAGAATGGGGTAGTAAAAGTGTCCCCCATAAAGTTCTTCTTGAATATCAGCCAAGTCATGGAATATTTGGCTGAATTCCTAGAGTTTTCTTGCAGAATATAACTTTAGAATTTCTTAAAATGCTCATAAGCACATTTAATGTACATGTTTCCTGTAAACTAGGAAGCTGTAATAAATTTTCATTACTCTAATATTCAGAAGCTAGTTGTTATATGCCCCAATAGCTCAAAATGTTTAAATCAGAAAACCAGTTGAATCTCTTAGCAAACTAAATTGCCCACATCTAGAAAATGCACTGACCACAATATAGCTCTGATGGCTTGCGCAGAGGAGTCTGAATGCAATGCCAGGGTTACCCAAAGCAGTGAGTGCCTGAAACCAAAAGGTGGCAGATGGAAAGTGAATGTGTAGACTGCGTTTGTTCATCTAAACACATGGATTAAACTGGAATGAGGTAGAGCTTGAATCCTAATTTCACCAATACATGAGACAAGGAGATGCACATGAAGAGAAGTTTCTCAAACAGCATAGAAATCAAGGACATTAAACTAAAACATTAAAGAATTTGGGAAGAGGCTTGGGACAGATACAGCATTGGGCTTAGAAGCCCAACAGCCATTATCCTCAGAGAGAGTTGTGGGTTTGAAAAATGGAGTTAGGCAGAACAACCAAATTTCCACATTTGGAAATTTGGAATTTTTAAATTCTAGCCAGTTTAAAATAGGATCATGAAACATCTAGATGTCATGTCTATTCATCCTCCTTAGCACTTAGTTGACCCTGATTTTTGTTTCTTTCTGCATTTTGCCAATTTTGATTTTCTCTATTCTCAAGTAAAAATATATATATTTTTCAGGAGTTTGTATTAGAAAAAAGTTGGAAATATAGTACCTCCATATCAATGCCCTGTATCTCTTGAACTTTTCTTTCTTTCTTTTCATTTATTGACTTTTATATCACATATTAGAGTCTGTTTCAAGTGGCAAGTAATCACTTAAACTACTTCAATCTAAAATGGAATTTATAAGCTCATCTAAATGGAAAGTCAAGAGTATTGCTGACTACAGATAGACCTGATGTACTTTTAAAGTCTAGAGCTTGGTTCTTCATGTCTCCTAGATAAGCTTTTCAGATGCCTTTCTTCCCAGAAAATATTTCTCCTTGTGGTCTCTAGGGGGCAGCAGCAGCAGCTCCAGACCTCATGAGACTCCGGAATTGAGTATGGAAAAGTAGATTTTCAGAAGAAAATGAAGATGTCATCACAAGAAATAGGTATGAGTAATGGTTTCAAACCAACAGTTACATAATGTACACTATAACTTGAACTAACTCCTAGGCTTACTAATTTTTTCTTTAGTCTTCCCTAATTTGCTATTTAGCCCCTATAGCTAGGTCTCCTGTGTCATTATTCTCTGGCTTAGAGAGGGCTTTTGTACACTCCTGGATTCATCAGCTGCTCAGCCAGCTCTGCCTTTTTCCTGAGTTCTCATACTCACTGACCCTGTCTGGGGATCAGTATCTCTGCTACCCTACTGGGACATTATTAGTAAAATCTTGATTTGTTTGGTGGATTCTATAGCAACACCCCAAGTGCTGATTCGGATGTTGACTCTGGTAACTAGAAAATCATGTCCCTTATCTTTTGCATTAGCGTTCCTGCTCATTCAGACTTGTGATTTCTTTACTCATTCAACTCCATGTATCTTTTCATATGGATATACTTCTTTTTTTTTTTTTTTTTTACATCTTTTACCTATTTCTAGGGATTTGGGCCAAGATGAAGAGACTATACCTATCAGCTACTGAATTTTCACACTCTGCCTCTATCCATATAGTACCAAAAATATACACGTTATTCCATTACCAACTTTTCTTTCCATATTCGAAATACCTTATTCCTTTTCAAAAAATACTTTTATGGTTTCCTTTGTTGAGTGAGAGAGGAAATGTCTGTTTTCAAACACTGACTGTTAAGTACCAATGTTATTGATTATAAAGCATTAAGTTTTCGTCACAGTCGGTTTATTATCTTTTCTTGGGATATTTATTTACCTTTTTTTTTTTAAATAGGTATGGTTTACTTTGGAATATGGCTCTCATTTATATTGTAGGCTAAAATTGTATCTGTAGGATATTAAATCATAATAAATATCAAGAAATACTAGATTTAAACTGATACAGTTTTCAGGAAAGTAGCCATTTTTACAAGAAAAATGTATTTAGTTATATAAATATAATTAATTGAACTTTTATTGTTATTAAGTATCAAAATATTTATTAATAGATGTCATTGAATAATTGAATTTAAACTATTTGGGGGAAAAAGGAGAGTGCTTCCTTCAGTTCTTTTTTAGGTGGTGTTCTATACTCTTTCCATGTTTGTTCATCTTTAGAATTCCAGAACAGTTTTCCTATCTAGTATTGTGCTCATACAGCAGGAGGGAGTTCAACCTACTCCTAGGCTACATTTGTATAGCATTTAGAGCTCAGCTGGTATAATTTACAGTGTTCTACAATGTGGTTTTTCTTCTGATGTGTATAACATAGAATGTACTTCCCAAGAGACTTAATAATCACATGAATTGTAAAAAGCATGAACAGCTAACAATACCATTGCAAACAATTATACAGTTATTACACACTGACTAATCTACTTTTGGCAAATCATCAAAGACCCAAAAATAGAAAAAAAGAAAGAAAAGGAAGGAAGGAAAGAAGGCAGGGAGAGAAGAATGTAGGTAGAAAATTTAGCAGAAGATATTATTGCATTACTAACATGATGATCACAATTAAAATATGTAATTATAATATCATTTTATATTATTAAAATCTTGGATAAATTATTGGCCATTTTATTTACTGAAGCTACTAGTTAGCTCAGAATAAAAACATTTTGCAAAGTATTTTCTCCAAATACCATGTGAAAAATAGAGATTTAATGAACTGTAATTTCTGTCTGGTGCTCAAATAACAGGGGCTTTCAAAGAAGGGTATTGCCTAGGGTTTGTCTGAATAGCTTCTTTACTCTGATAACAGGCATAAAATCATGTCAAGTTTGTTCTCTTATGAATTAAAGAATCACCATTTCCTAATTTTGTAAGAAGCATGTCTACCATCCGTAGTCCATCAGTATTGGAACAGATACATTGTTCTGCTAAAGAAGACGTGGCAATCATTATAGCTCTTTATTATCTCCTAAAATTTTGCTGTTTCAGTCTTTAGGAAATCAATGTTTGTTAATAGAAGAAAAATTTTATAAGAGTGATTTTCAAGGGGTGCGTGGCTGGCTTAGTCAGTGGATCATGTGACTCTTGGTCTCAGGGTCATGAGCCCCTTGTTGTGTGTAGATTTTATTTAAAAAAAAAAAAGGAAAAAAGGTGATCTTTGAGAGCCTATTGGCACCAGATCCCCATCTGCCTCTTAGAGACTTAGCAGACTTTTATTTAGTTTGAATGAGGTTGATTAACCCAGCAGGGGGCTTACCGGAGGATTTAGAATAGCACTATTTTACCTGCTGCCCTGTGAAAAAGGCAGTATCAAATCCACATACCAAAACAAGTGAATTGGACTTTGATAATATAAGTGTCCATATAAATTTTGCCTTTGTAAAGTAAAAATTAATACATGAAAAATAAATTTTGCCTTTGTGATTCCATATAAGAGAGAAAGAGAAACAGACAATGTGAAATGGGAACAACCTAATCACATCACTGTTTTGCTACATGTCAGAAAACTAATTTGAATCTTTTTGATTTTCTTATTGAATTAACGTGGTGATTTTGGAAAAGGAAAAAGGAGTAGCATTTTTACTTAAAATATATATTTTCTGAACAGAAAAGTTAAATGGGAAGTAAGGAACTCAAAGAACCGAACAAAGAACATTTGGGCAACCCGTATGGGGAAAAATACTGAGTGAGCCATACTTCCTTCTAAATACCTAAATATCTACATATCTAAAATAACATGCAAGTAGAAACTACAATTCATTTTGCTTGACAAACATGTTAGGGCAGAAGATGAAAATGTCTAAGACCCTAAGTCCTTCTGCCTACTTCCTCATTTTCCAAAATCATCATTCCCATAGAAACCCATACCGGTAAAGTTAATGTTAAATATCACTCTGAATGACGACCAAAGGAAAGAAGGTACTTATCTGTACCTTTCTTTCTTTTCATGGAAAAGAGATAGAAGACATGGAAATCTAAAACCAATTACAGCCTACTAAAATTCATCTCTTTATTACAGGTTAGTGAAAGATAGACAATTACAGCTGATTTCACTCTGACATGGAACCCCTTGCAGTCCCAATAAATCATCTGCTTACAATTTACTTGAGTCCCATTACTAGCAACTTGTACCAGATTGGTGCAAAAGCAAGTGGATTTATGTAATCTGTGTACTGAGATATTATACCTACTATTTCTTAAACAAATACCTCTTCATTGCCACATACCTTATTATTATCAACGACATAGCTGTGTCTTTTTTATCTAGAAAATAAATACATAGTGTGATGAGATCATGATTTGCCAAGTCATATGAAAGTTATATTATTTTCCGCTTTTCACTACATGATCACCAAAAACATTTGAGCTTTGTCAGCTGGCCCATTCTGAATGAGAATGGCGATCTCGCCTACCCATCTCCTTAATAAAAATTTAAGTCTTCTGTAGCTTAGTTGCCTAGTTCCAGTGTTCTGAATTCCTGGGTAATGACCTAATCATCTGATGATGATTTCTGAAAGCAAGGTCCTATTACGGTATCAGCTGGACTTTTAGTTTTTGACAGCAGTGAAAAGTGTTTTATCTTTGTGAACCCCTTGTTTCCATGTGAGTCGTATTGCTCATACCATACAAATTGAGCACATGAAGAACTGACAGCTACTGTATGCACATTTGAACTTGGTAGTGCTTGGATCATTAAGAGTGGAATGGGCAACATAGATGAGACAAGGAAAGCACAATTAAAGTTTCTTGGCTCTAAACTAATACTTAGTGGTTAGTTCATACACAAATTCACAAAATAAAATAATATTCACAAATAATATTCACAAATAAATATTCACAAATAAAATAATGATAGAAGTAAATATTTGAAAGAGTTCTTTAAGAATTTTTATTTTAACCAGGGTTTCCCTCGTGTGCTTATACTACAACATCTGAAGGAGATTTTGTTTTATTTTGCTTTTTTAAAAGAAGGATTCTGTGGTCCTGGCCCTAGAAATCTAGAGATTCTGGATTATATATTGGTGGCAGAATCTAAACATCTGTGTTTAAAAACTCCTCGCATAATCCTTGTGACTATCTAGGTTTGGAATCATATTCTCAAGCCAGGTCTTAACCAGTTAACCTGATGCTTTGATTTATTCGGCAGATGCCTTTGATAATTTCAATAGACTAGATTTCTTTTCTCACTTGACAGAAATTGTCCTGCAGCACGAATTCATCATTACTGTTCTAACATGAGATAATACAGCGGCCGTTCAATTTTGAAAAAACACATGGAAATAAATACATAATAATATATATGGTGTGTTTTCATTCAATTAATATCTACTTGCAAAAAATTAATTTCTCACAAGTTTGTGACGTATCGCTAGAAATGGACTAGAGAAAAATTTGGACCATGTCTGATATAACATATTACTTTATCAGACCTTAACTATTTTCCTATTAATTTATATTTTAATTGACTTAATAAACACTTCCTATAGCATTTTACTACCTGCCAAGCTCTTCTCCTAGTACTTTTACAAGCACTAATTTTTAATTTGGCCTTATAAATTAAGTGCTTTTTAAAAATTCTTGTTTATGGATGAGGAAACAAACACACAGATGCATTAGCGATGTTTTTCTGGTTTTTTTTTTAGCAAATCAACAACTGCTAAATATTTGAACCAAGAGAGATTTAATTTTAGGTACTCTCTGGCTTCTGAGCCTGTGGACTTAAACCCTGAAATATATAGCTAGACTAAACATTGATGGACAACTTCATAACATTGAAATGATTAATAAAATTATAATTCAGAATGTCTAAAACATTTACCTTTTATAATAAAAATTGTCAATTTGTATTTAATTTACAAACTAATAGAATTTAAAAACATCAGATGGCCCTATGAAAGGATTGAAATTCTTATCATAATTTACATGTAGAAATTCAAATTCGTAGCAAATACTGCACAGGGAGTCAAAGCAGAAAGATAGGTCTGACCTACTGTTCTCCTCTCTTTAGAAATTCTGAATGAAAGATAGGTTCTCATTTCTCAGTGGTCAGTAATTGATGTCACTAAAAGTGATCAAGTTGATATAAGTTAATGGAGACTCCATGACCTTATTCTTTATTCTTTCAAAAGAAGAAAGTCTTTTATTCTCCAAAATGGCATATATCATTACACTATAATTCAAATATTTCTCAGAAACCCCTGACTTCTAGAATTTGTATTAGTTCATACACCTTATTAGTTAAGAGTGTAATTAATTCATGCTCATTGTTTTTAAAAAGTCTAACTTGAAAGCAGATCTCCTCAGTTTAATTCTATATTCAAATAAATATATGTATTTAGAATTTAATACATATTCTTTCTGCAACTAGAATTTTTCACCTGATTAATTGGAACATCTTTCTTTGCCAACATATATAGATATCTTATTCTGTGTAATTACATCTTTATGTTCCATTGATAAAATGTATTATAATTCATTAACATAAAAATAACTTATTTTTCGAGCACCCTTGGTGGCTCAAACAATTAAGTGTCTGCCTTCAGCTTAAGTCATGATCCCAGGGTCCTGGGATGGAGTCCTACATCAGGCTCCCTGCTCGACAGGAAGCCTGCTTCTCCCCCAAACCCTACTCCTCCTGTGCTTGCTCACTCTTTCTCTCTGTCTCTCAAATGCATAAATAAAATCTTTTTAAAAATATTTCTTATTTTTTTGTTCAAATATAGTGATGATGCCTATAAGTGGTAATCATTTTCAAATGGCCCAGAATATAGAATTCAAAATAAAAGCACCCTTCCTCTTTCTCACTCATAAAAGCAACAAGTGCTAAAAGTTTTTAGGGTACCTGGGTGGCTCAGTAGATTAAGTGTCTGCCTTTAGCTCAGGTTATGATTCCAGGGACCTGGGATCGAGTCCCATATTAGGCTCCCTGCTCAGCGTGGAGTCTGCTTCTTATTTTACCCCTCCCACCTGCTTGTGATCTCTCTCTCTCATGCTCTCTCTCTCAAATAAATAAATCTTTAATAAACAAACTTTTTAGAAGTTTTTGATTTTAGCTCTTCTAATGTTTGTATCTATCCTATGTACATATATATGTGTATATGTGTGTATCATATGTATATATGTAATGTTTTATCTATCTTGAGCCTATTTTGTAATTTCTTTTCAAGAGTATTTGTTGATGTGCCATCATGAATTAGAACAGTTGTACCTTAGCTGTTATTCCTTACCCTGTCCATATATGTCAATATATGTCAAAAACAAAATATTTTTGTTATGATTTCTTCTTATATGGGTAATTTTCATGATTCAGGTATTATATTAAAACATTATTTGTTGATTCGTAAACTCAAACAGGCATTATTGCCCGTGTAAAACATTGCTCCAGCAACTATCCACCTTTTTTCCTCTATCCTCAATTTTTTTTCACTTTTTATTGGATCATTTCTATGAACAAACACACAGTCCCACTGTTTTTCCTTCTCAAAAAAAGTACTGTTCTTATCCGCATTTTTCCCACCCACTACTGTGTTTCTTCTTTCCTCTTCTTTCCATCTTTACAGGAAAACCCCTTTTTCTCTAATTTCTGTATTTCTAGTCAATGTATCCATATTAATTTTAAAACATTTGATATATCTTTTCCTCAGAGAGTTGGTTTTTTTTTAAATCAAAAGCAACCTGTGCTTAATATGAGATTTATAGTATGTTCATTTTTTTATGATTACTGATTTATTTGGAGTTATTTGATAGGCTTCATTTTTTTCTTAATCCAGAAGGAAACTGCTTTTTGAAGGAATGTTTAATCTATTTATAATCATTATAGTTGCTGATTTATTTGGGATTACTTGATATGTACCATTTTGTGTTTTCTATTTAACAGTTTGTATGTGTGTGTGTGCGCGCTTGCTTCATTCACCTTTCTTGATTTCTCTAACACTGAATGGATTTGACTTTTGTTTTTCTTACTCTATTGGTTTGAATGACATATACCTCTACATATACTTTCAGTCCCCTCCCTTAAATTTTAACAAAAAATACATATATGTGCATATTTCAGTGAAGTAAAAGTTTACTTTAATTTTCTTTTCAAGTTTCTCTTTGCTAATTTCTATTTTATTAATATTTAAAATTTTAATTTAGCTAGCTTTTAAATATATCAAATCAGATTATTCTAACTGCTATGTTTTAAAAATATAGTTATATGGATTAGCAATATACTTAACTGATTTACTTGTTTACCTGTTCTTGTAGCTCATTGCTTTTTTCTCTGGTGCTTTTTAATTTTCTTTCTGGAATATATTCATCCTCTGAGAGTTTATGTACTTCAGATAAATCAAAATACATTTATTTTCCTAATGAATGAAGATTGTTATTCCATTGTAAGCAATCAATCCTTGAAAGTTATCTATAATGTGTGTGTGTGTGTGTGTGTGTGTGTATGATTTTCTTTCTTTTTGAGCATTTTTGTTTAGAAATATTTTCTACTCCATAAAGATTTTCCTTTCTTATTTTTAAGATATAATATGGCTTTATTCTAATATTTAATCATAAATATTTCCCTTTTTATAGGAGTTGTCTTCACATTTGGGAGTCAGCTAAAGTATTGAGAATGTTTCAATGAAGTATTTTGGCATTCATAGTTTAGGAAAATATTCAGAGGTGGAAATATTGCATCTTTTGCTATCATCCAATCTTATATCATCAAACACACTCAATGTACTAAATAAATTTTCCTAATAATGTACAGTTCACTGAATTATTTCCTACTGTACAATCAGTGGTAGGAAATTAATTCCTTCTGAAAGAGATAAAAAGTTAGGAACCTTTTTTGTCCCAGACACCCATGCCCTTTCTTAAATGGTAACTATCCTCCTTATCCCCTAAAAAAAATAGGAAGCTGAGGAAACTGAGTTAATCACCTCCCATCCTTTATCCCATCAATACCATTTCTCAGCTGACTGTGTCTGCAGAAGTTAGTTCATTAATCACTACCCCTTGTCTACCTGATTCAACAAATGGAGGAAACTGACCTTGTTTCAGTCCCCAGATCACCGATTCATCTGATATCTGGAAATGCTTACACCTGTTTGACAGCTTCTCTTTGGTCTGAGGTCAGCAGAGTACTCAGTTCTATAACTTGCTTCTCTTATTTCATAGGGTATCTTCTGGATTCTCTTCATACTAAGCCTTTGTCTGTGCATTGCTGAGTGTATCTGTGTTCCATGGGATTATATCATAGAGCTATGGATACATTAGAAAATATATAACCTAAGTGCCCCGAGCTCTGTTCTAACTCTCAAATGTGCTTAATTTCTTTTCCTTTATTCAAAATCACCCTCTCTCAGAGAAAGCATGGACGTTAAATAATTAACTATACATTTTCAACTTGGAAATATTATCATTTTAAAAATTTTCTAACCCCTTTCCCTTCCTTCCCATTATTACTATTATTATTTTATGCAAGACATGTTTTTCTTCCTTCAGTCCTTAATAACATCTGTATAGGAAACAAGCCTAATAATTAACACTTCAACTGCTCTGTGGCAAGAGTTATTGCAGTCTTTCAATACTGGAAAAAAAATAACAGCAGCCATGTGATCCTCCATATCCCTGTTAAACTATTCTATTTTTATATAAATTAATAAAACCATGTAACGATTGTCTTTATGTAGAAATATTGTGACCGTGTCTCAATGTTGCAAAAGTACCAGAAGGTTTGCTTACTGAGGGAAAAATGAAGCATTGAAAGAGAGGCATTGTTTTAATTTTCACAAAGGCAAATAGAATTATGTTTAGAGTTTTGAAGTACAGTTCTCAGAAAATAATTATTACAGTAACAACTTCATTAAAAATAAAAATGAGTTCATTTAATTGAATTACTTGTAATTGCTAATCAATTAGAAACACTTTCAGAAAGGTTATGGCATTCTTGGGTTTCAGGTTAGATAACTCTCAGGGGAAAAAAGGCTCATTAACAGTTCTGTATTTAAAGATGAAATAATTTAGGACCTAGGATTGCAAAGAATTAGGCAATTTCTTAGAGCATTTAAAATAAAATAGTAGGAAAAGGAGTACAGAACCTTAAAGAAATGAAAGCATGAAACAAATTTTTGCAATATTCAAGGTTCAAACATAGTTCATATGCAAACAATTTATGACTACGTAGTGTCATTCCTCATAAAAGTTGTTTTTAAATTTTATACAGTGGGTGTTCTTTGGTTGTTAAAATCACACCTTCTATCAATAATCTAGGACCGGCCTGCAGTTCAAGGTCTTTGCAGCAAACATCAGCCCATATACGATGTCAGCACCACCTGCACTGTTTACCGGTGGTGTCACCCTGGTGAGTTGATTGAACACTCTGTGTCTATTTCCTGATCTGTAAAATGATGTTAGTAATAGTTAGTGCTTCTTGGTTAGTTTGAGAACTAAATAAGTACTTAAAACAATGCTTGGAATTGAGGAATATTTAGAAGTTTAGTGGTTGCTGTTATTATAATAGTACTGTAATAATAATTACTACTATATAATAGTAGTTCTTATACTTTGCTTTCTGTCCACTTGTGCATTTCCCTTCTTGGGTTAGATATAAAGGACAGTTTATCATCTAGAGCTCCAAGTACAATCCATAATTTCCTTCAAAAACTCACCTTGTACATTTCTCCTCGAATGAGGCGGCATTCTCTTGTGGGCCTACTATTTGATCACCTGTACCACTTGACATGAGAAAGATTTTTCAAAACAAGCATGAAGTATTTTTTTTCTGTCAACTACTGTTTTCTAGTGCTTTATTTGTGGGAACTGTACAGTTGAGAATTTAAAATGCTATCGTGAGCACAACCACCACCCACCTGATGTGCACGTGCGCACACACACACACACACACACACTCTCACTCTCTCTCTCTCTCTTTTATCCTCCGTGATTTTTTCTCTCTCCTGAGAATCTCTACCTTTGAATGCATGTGAAAAATGGTAGGTAACTGAAAGGTCAGTACTTTGTCTGGAAGAAAAAGAATCAGCAAACAGCCAAAATATATTTGGTTGCCCAATTTTCATGTCATCAAAGACTGATTCTTTGATGCAGTGGATAGGCCATAAGAAAAATTTAAAGCATCCTCTATCATTTTGCAGGCAGCTGCTGTTTAATGAGAAGGAGAGAAAGAGAAAAGGTGAGGAAGAGAAGCAGGTCGAGGAGGGAGAAAGAAGCAAAAAAAG
The DNA here is from genome assembly GCA_004024625.1 of Mellivora capensis. Taxonomy (NCBI): domain Eukaryota; kingdom Metazoa; phylum Chordata; class Mammalia; order Carnivora; family Mustelidae; genus Mellivora; species Mellivora capensis. The sequence goes on from PISX010004425.1 coordinate 29,249, forward strand.
AAACAAAAGATATATGCTTTGTAATGAAGGGAAGCTTGGTAAATTCTTCACCACAAAATTGCTAGGCTTTGGATATGTGCTCGTATTACAAGATTCAGACATTGTATGCTTCTCTTTATTCTATTTACATTTGTGGGTTTTCATCATTTTGTGTGTATTTATAGATATTTTATGGAGTGGTAGGAGATGTTATATTGGAGGTTCTCAAATACTGTTTAATAATTCTATTTCTGAACTACAAGAAAATGTTGAAGATTTTATTTAACCATTTGAGAGAGAGCATGGGCACACAAGAAGGGGGTGGGGGGCAGAGGGAAAAGGTGAAGGAAAGAGACAAACAGACACCACCCCTGAGTGTGGACCCTGAGATCCAGACCTGAGCTGAAGTCAGCCGCTTAACTGACTGAGACACCCAGGGGCCCCTCTTCACGAAGATGTTACAGCTTGAAATAGGTGGATGGATGGGTGTGCATATGTATATGTAACAGAGAAAGAGAGAGAGAGACTGTTGAAGTTGTAAGTTTTGTGTGTTTATGTTTAAGAGAAAAGAGAAAAACTTGAACATAATAGTGGGTTTCTTGATTTGATCTGTCAGTAGCCCTCTCCCTGATCTTGCATGTATGTGGTTTTCTATAGTTTTTGTACATCATCCCACAGTTCGAGACTTACAAAACTTGAATTAATTTTTTCTATGAATAAAAACTGTTGTGACTTACCACAAACAGACTACATGATCTTATGAATTGAGAACTGTGTACCTAAGGCAAGACAGGATTTGGTAAGAACATTACCTTATTAGTCTATTGATATTTTACAATCATGCTTTCATTAACTTGTTGAAGTAGTATTATTTAAGTATCAGCCATGCACAGTTAGAAATACTTCAACCTGGTAAGTGCCTGGTGTTTCAAATACCATAGTCTATTAACTAGACACAAACAATGTCAACACGTTTTGGGAAATACCTGAGAACATGCAGACCTAAAATTGCATATTCTTCATTCTTTAAAGAGTACAGTATTCTTAGATTACACTTTCCATCATCATAAGCTTCTCAGTCCTCAAACACTTAACAGTATTAGACATTTGAGGTTGTGCTGAATTGTTCCCCTTTATGCAAGTTTATCCCCTATCTGGTGACTAAAACTTTTTTCCCTCGAACTTGAATTTCTGTCCTATTTCTTTATAAAAAAGGATCAAAAGGAGTCTGTGTGATTATGCTAGTTTTACCTAGTCCGTTCTGCCTCTTTCTATTTTGAATTAATTTTGTTTTTTCAAGGGTTATTTTTGTCCTTGTTTTTTTTGTTTTAATCTGCAAGTTACATTTTCATTTCATATTTTTTCCCCCTTTATCTTCCTCTCCACATTTCCCTCCCTCTGCTTGTGCACTCTCTCTCTCCCTCACGTAAATAAATCTTAAAATATTGTTACACTATTTGTAGTGTTCTTGTCATTTATGGGAAATTTTTCTTCTGTTTCAGCGTATATAAACTAATATACATTGTGCATGTATTAGTATCCATTTCTTGTCACTTTTTTCCTGCTTGGGTTAACTTTGTCCAGATCTTTCCTTTGCTCTTTGACGTGTTTTGACAATGTTCTCACCATATCCATATGGCTTGTACTCCCTACTTTGTTACTGTTTAGTACCAAGTTATTTTCTGTTTTAACTACATTTCTATAGCCTGAAAGCTTGACAGATAAAGGGAAAAGCTTGAGGGAGACAGTATGCAATCCTTCTTGCAAAACCCAAGTTCTGTTTTGGTTTCTGCAATGACATTAAATGACTACACTCTGTGTCCTCAGTGCCTGCCATAGAACCTGGCACATTGTTTAATAATCACTGCTAAATGATCATTAAATAAAAGAAGGAATAACTATCTTGGGCCAGAACACCTGTTACATAATTGGATAGTTATCACCCTTCTGCTCCAGAATGTTTCTTCTATTCATTATGTACTTTGAAATTCACACTTGAATTAGAATTAGCAAACTCATGCAATGCTGCATAAAACTGGAATTGGCACACTTTGCCTTCACTCGTATTTTATTCGTGCAAGCAAGGCACACTTCCCCTGCTATTGGGGAAGAAGTATATCCACTGTCCACATTGTAGAAATACCATTGGGAAGAGGCATGTAGTCTTTGAGTGAAGGGGAGAAATATTCAGAAACAAAAATGCAACATACCTTAAGTATTTCACACCTTCCATGTAGACAGCCCTTTCTAGAACTCACCGTTCTTTTTTTTTTTTTAAGATTTTATTTATTTATTTGACAGATGGAGATCACAGAGAAGCAGGCAGAGAGACAGGAGGAAGCAGGCTCCCTGCTGAGCAGAGAGCCCTAGAACTCACCATTCTTAATAAATGTAAGATAGGGACACAACCTAAGATTTTTATTCTTTTTTTTTTAATTAACATATAATGTATTATTTGCCTCAGGGGTACAGGTCCGTGAATCATCAGGCTTACACATTTCACAGCACTCACCATAGCCCATACCCCTCCCAATGTCCATAACCCACCCATCCTATCCCTCGCCCTCCACCACAACCCCCCAGCAAACCTCAGTTTGTGAGATTAAGAGTCTCTTATGGTCTGTCGCTCTCCCAATCCCATCTTGTTTCATTTTTTTCCCTCCCTACGCCCTATAACACCCTGCCCTGCCTCTCAAATTCCTCATATGAGAGATATCATATGATAATTGTCTTTCTCTGACTTATTTCATTCAGCCTAATACTCTCTAGTCCCAGCCACATTGTTCCAAGTGACAAGATTTCAGGGTTTTTGATGGCTCCATGGTATTCCATTGTATATATATGCCACATCTTTATCTATTCATCTGTTGATGGATATCTAGGTTCTTTCCATAGTTTGGCTATTGTGGATATTGCTGCTATAAACATTCGGGTGCGCGTGCCCCTTGGAATCACTACATTTATATCTTTAGGGTAAATACCCAGTAGTGCAATTAGTGCAATTGCTGGGTCACAGGGTAGCTTTATTTTCAACTTCTTGAGAAACCTCCGTACTGTTCTGCACCAGATTGCATTCCCACCAACAGTGTAGGATGGTTCCCCTTTCTCCACATCCTCTCCAACACCTGTCATTTTCTGTCTTGTTAATCTTAGCCATTCTGACTGGTGTGAGGTGGTATCTCACTTTGGTTGTGATTTGTATTTCCCTGATGCCGAGTGATATTGAGCATGTTTTCATGTGTCTGTTGGCCATCTGGATGTCTTTGCAGAAAAGTCTGTTCATGTCTTCTGCCCATTTCTTGATTGGATTATTCTTTGGGTGTTGAGTTTGATAAGTTCTTTATAGATATTGGATACTAGCCCTTTATCTAATATATCATTTGGAAATGTCTTCTCCCATTCTGTTAGTTGTCTTTTGTTTTGGTTGACCATTTCCTTTGCTGAACAAAAGCTTTTGATCTTGATGAAGTCCCACTAGTTCATTTTGCCCTTGCTTCCCTTGCCTTTGGTGATGTTTGTAGGAAGTTGCTGCAGCTGAGGTCGAAGAGATTGCTGCCTGTATTCTCAAGGATTTTGATGGATTCCTGTCTCACATGGAGGTCTTCCATCCATTTTGAGTCTATTTGTGTATGTGATACAAGGAAATGGTCCAGTTTCATTCTTCTACTTGGTGCTGTCCAATTTCCCCAACATCATTAGTTGAAGAGAATGTCTTTTTTCCATTGGACATTCTTTCCTCCTTTGTCAAAGATTAGTTGACCATAGAGTTGAGGATCCATTTCTGGGCTCTCTCTTCTGTTCTGTTGATCTATGTGTCTGTTTTTGTGCCAGTACCATACCGTCTTGATGATGACAGCTTTGTAATAGAGCTTGAAGTCCGGAATTGTGATGCCACCAACTTTGGCTTTCTTTTTCAACATTGCTCTGGCTATTTGAGGTCTTTTCTGGTTCCATATAAATTTTAGGATTCTTTATTCCATTTCTTTGAAAAAAACAGATGGTATTTTGATAGGTGTTGCATTAATTGTGTAGATTGCTTTAGGTAGCATAGACATTTTCACAATATTTGCTCTTCCAATCCATGGAAAGTCTTTCCAATTCTTTGTGTCTCCCTCAATTTCTTTCATGAGTACTTCATAATTTTCTGAGTATAGATTCTTTGCCTCTTTGATTAGGTTTATGTCTAGGTCTCTTATGGTTTTGGGATCAATTGTAAATGGAATCGACTCCTTAATTTCTTTTTCTTCTGTCTTGCTGTGGTGTATAAAAATGCAACTGATTTCTGTGCATTGATTTTAAGTCCTGACACTTTACTGAATTCCTGTATGAGTTCTAGCAGTTTTGAAATGGAGTCTTTTGGGTTTTCCACATAAAGTATCATATCATCTACAGAGAGTGAGACTTTGACTTTTTTTTTTTTTTTTGCCAAGTTGCATACCCTTTATTTCTTTTTGTTGTCTGATTGCTGAGGCTAAGACTTGTAGTACCATGTTGAATAGCAGTGGTGATAGTGGACAGCCCTGCTGTGTTCCTGACCTTAGGGGAAAAGCTCTCAGTTTTTCCCTATTGAGAATGATATTTACTGTGGGTTTTTCATAGATGGCTTTGATGATATTACCTGATGATAGGTACCCTCTATCCCTACACTTTGAAAAATTTTGATCCAGAAAGGATGCTGTACTTTGTCAAATGCTTTTTCAGTATGTTTGGGAGTATCATATGGTTCTTGTTCTTTCTTTTATTAAAGTATTTTATCACATTGATTGATTTGCAGATGTTGAACCCTTGCAGCCCAGGAATAAATCCTATTTGGTCATGGTGAATAATCCTTTTAATGTACTGTTGGATCCTATTGGCTAGTATTTTGGTGAGAATTTTCGCATCTGTGTTCATCAAGGATATTGTTCTATAAATCTCCTTTTTGGTGGGGTCTTTGTGTGGTTTTGGGATCAAGGAATGCTGGCCTCATAAAATGAGTTTGGAAATTTTCCTTCCATTTCTGTTTTTTTGGGAACAGTTTCAAGAGAATACCTATTAATTCCTCTTTAAATGTTTGGTAGAATTCCCCTGAAAAGGCTTCTGGCCCTGGCCTCTTGTTTGTTGGGAGATTTTTTTTTTTTAATTTTTATTTATTTGTCAGAGAGAGGGAGAGAGAGAGCGAGAACAGGCAGAGAGAGTGGCAGGCAGAGGCAGAGGGAGAAGCAGGCTCCCCGCCGAGCAAGGAGCCCGATGCGGGACTCGATCCCAGGACGCTGGGATCATGACCTGAGCCGAAGGCAGCCACTTAACCAACTGAGCCACCCAGGCGTCCCTGTTGGGAGATTTTTGATGACTGCTTCAATCTCCTTACAGGTTATGGGTCTGTCCAGGTTTTCTATTTCTTCCTGGTTCAGTTTTGGTAGTTTATAGGTCTCTAGGAATGCATCCATTTCTTCCAGATTGTCCAATTTGCTGGCATATAATTTCTCATGATATGTTCTTATGATTGAATTTCTTTGATGTTAGTTGTGATCTCTCCTCTTTCATTCATGATTTTATTAATTTGGGTCCTTTTGTCTGGCCAGGGGTTTATGAATCTTGTTAATTCTTTCAAAGAACCAGCTAATAGTTTTGTTGATTTGTTCTACTATTCTTTTGGTTTCTACTTCATTGATTTCTGCTCTGATATTATTTCTCTTCTTCTGCTGGATCTAAGCTTTCTTTGCTGTTCTTCTCCAGCTCCTTTAGGTGTAGGGTTAGGTTGTGTACTTGAGACCTTTCTTGTTTCTTGAGACAGGCTAGTATTACTATAGGCTTTCCTCTCAGGACTGCCTTTGCTGTGTCCCAAAGATTTTGAACAGTTGCGTTTGCATTTTCATTTGTTTCCATACACTTAAAAAAACATTCTTCTTTAATTTCCTGGATGACCCATTCATTCTTCAGTATGATGCTGTTTAGCCTCCATGTATTTGAGTTCTTTCCATCTTTCCTCTTATGATTGAGCTCTAGCTTCAGAACATTGTGGTCGGGGAAACATTGCAGGGAATGATCCCAATCCTTTGATACCAGTTGAGACCAGATTTGTGACCAGGATGTGATCTATTCTGGAGAACATTCCATGTGCACTGGAGAAGAATGTGTATTCTATTGCTTTGGGATGGAATGTTCTAAATATATCTGTGATGCCCATCTGTTCCAGTGTGACATTTAAAGCCTTTATTTCCTTGTTGATCTTTTGCTTGGGTGATCTGTCCATTTCAGTGAGGGGAGTGTTAAAGTCCCCTCTATTATCGTTGATGTGATTCTTTAATTTTGTTACTAATTGGCTTATATAATTGGCTGCTCCCATGTTAGGGGCATAGATATTTAAAATTATTAGATCTTCTTCTTGGACAGACCCTTTAAGTATGATATAGTGTCCTTCCTCATCTCTTATTATAGTCTTTGGCTGAAAAATCCAAATTATCTGATAGAAAGATTGCCACCCCAGCTTTCTTTGGATGTCCATTAGCATGGTAAATTGTTTTCCACCCCCTCACTTTAAATCTGGAGGTGTCTTTGGGTCTAAAATGAGTTTCTTGTAGACAGCATATAGATGGGTCTTGTTTTTTTTATCCATACTGATACCTGTGTCTTTTGATTGGGACATTTAGCCCATTTACATTTAGGGTAACTATTGAAAGATATCAATTTAGTGCCATTGTATTGCCTATAAGGTGACTGTTGCTGTATATTGCCTCTGTTCCTTTCCTGTCGACTATTTTCAGGCTCTCTCTATGCTTAGAGGACCCCTTTCAATATTTTCTGTAGGACTGCTTTGCTGTTTGCAAATTCTTTTAGATTTTGTTTGTCCTGGAAGCTTTTTATGCCTCCTTCTATTTTCAATGAAAGCCTACCTGGATATAGTATTCTTGGCTGCATATTTTTCTCATTTAGTATTATGCCAGTCCTTTCTGGCCTGCCAGGTCTCTGTGGATAGGTCTGCTGCCAATCTAATATTTCTACCGTTCTATGTTCCAGACCTCTTGTCCCGAGCTGCTTTCAGAATTTTCTCTTTGTCACTGAGACTTGGAAGGTTTACTATTATAAGACAGGGTGTGGACTTATTTTTACTGATTTTGAGGGGGGTTCTCTGTGTCTCCTGGATTTTGATGCTTGTTCCCTTTGCCAAATTAGGGAAATTCTCTACTATGATTTGCTCCAGTATACCTTCTACCCCTCTCTTTCTTCTCCTGGGATCCCAATTATTCTAATATTGTTTGGTCTTTTGGTATCATTTATCTCTCAAATTCTCTCCTCGTGGTCCAATAGTTACTTGTCTCTCTTTTGCTCAGCTTTTTTCTCTGTCATTTTGTCTTCTATATCACTAATTTTCTCTACTGCCTCATTTATCCTAGTAGTAAGAGACTCCATTTTCTATTGCATCTCATAAATAGCTTTTTCGATTTCAACTTGGTTACATTTTAGTTCTTTTATTTCTCCAGAAAAGGATTTTAGTTCTCCAGAAGTGGGTTCTCTAGTATCTTCCATGGTTTTTGGAGCCCATCTAGCACCTTGATATACTTCATTCTGAACTCTAATTCTGACATATTACCAATGTACGTATTGATTACGTCCATAGCCATTGGTACTGCCTCTTGTTCTTTCTTTTGTGGTGAGTTTTTGTGCCTTATCATTTTATCCAGGTAAGAATAGATGAATGAGAGAACAAAATACTAAAAGGGTAGCAATAACCCCAGAAAAGTATACACTAACCAAATCAGAAGAGACTCAAAACTAGGAAGAGAAGAAAGGGGGGAAAGAAAGAAAAAAGGAAAAAAATATATATATGACTTGTGAATACAACAGCACTACACACTTGATTTTGGCTGTATTTTTGTCTATTAGAAGAAACTACCTCCCAAAATTTTAAATACTTATTTATATATGGAAAAATAAGGGTAAACATGATGAAGGGATGGAGTATGATTGTAAAGATGAAAATTACAAAATTGTAAGATAAGGTGGTTGAAAAAAAGGAAAAAGATTGAATTGGTACGTTATGAAGGTGGTGATAAAAAAGGAAAAAAAGAGTAAGGAATGTGATCAGGCTGGAGACTAGAACAAAGCCATCCTCTAGATTTAGGTTATATTTTGATCTATTAGAAGAAACTGTATCCCAAAATTTTAAAGAAAAAAAAACTATATGTATACAAAAATTTAGGTTAGATACAATGAAGGGATAAAATATGACCATAACAATGAAAATTAAGAAAATATTTTTTAAAAGGTATTGATAAGATAAAATAGTTAAAAATGTAAAATAAGAAGGAGGAAAAATTTTAAAAATAGAATAAGAAAAAAATAAAATTTAACTTTGAAAGACAAAAAGGATCATGGGAAAAAAGCCATGAATTCTGTGTGTTGCTTTCCCCTAGCTCTGGAGTTCCACAGTTCTCATTGAATGGTGAACTTTGCCTTGGCTGGATGTCCTTACTGATCTTCTGGGGGAGGGGCCTGTTGCATTGATTCTCAAATGTCTTTGCCTTAGGCAGAATTGCACCACCCTTGCCAGGGGCCAGGCTAAGCAGTCTGCTTGAGTTCCCTCTCGGGATCTTTTGTTCCCTGACCTCTTTCTGCTTTCCATACAGCTTTGAAGGATGGGTATGAAAATAGCAGCCTCCCAATCTCCGGCCCCATAGAAGCCAAGAGCTCAGGGCCCCACTCCTCAATGTGCCTCAGAGAAAAGAAGTCAATCACTCCTGTCTCTCTGGTCTCCAGCCACAGTCCATGCTCACCTAGCCTGTGATTGAGCATTTCTATTTCTGGCACTTGGCCTTGTTTGGAGTATCCAAGCCCAGCCAATTCCTACAGCCCACTTCCATACTACTTCTCCCAGAGGAGGAAGGAGGAGATTGCCCTGGATCTGCCACTTGTGGGTTTCCTGATCGAAGAGCAGTGGCCTGACTGTGCCTTGGATGACGGTTTAAGATAACCCTGAGCTGAGAGCCCACTCCTTGACTCCATCTCTGCAGCCTGCTTCCCTGCTCGAAACCTGGGAACTATGCCACATTCAGACACCCCTGGGTTTTTTTTGTGACCCTGTGGGTCCTGAGACCACAGTGTTCCTACTAGGGCCCCCTGCTTAGCCTGTGGAGTGCCATCCCTCAGTGGAGCAGACTTCTGAAAGTTCCGATTTTGTGCTCTGCTGCTCTCTTTCTCGCCGGGAGGCAGCCCCTCCCCGCATGGTCTATCTTCCCATATGTTGCTTCAAATTCACTTCTCTGCACATTCTACCTTCTGGAAAGTGGTTAATTTTCTGTCCAGATTTTTATACCTTATATCTGAAGGTAATATGAATTTCCTGGCCTCTCTTTGCCTATCCTGTGTTCCCCTAGGTTTATAGGCTTCAATTATCTTGATAGCCAGTTCTCTTGGCAGTTTTTCTAGTTTCTAGAATCACATTGGTTTGCCTAGTAGCCATTTTTAAAAAAAGATTTTGTTTGTTTATTTGACAGACAGAGATCACAAGTAGGCAGAGAGGCAGGCAGAGAGAGAGAGAGGAGGAAGCATGCTCCCTGCTGAGCAGAGAGCCGGATGCGGGGCTCAATCCCAGGACCCTGAGATCATGACCTGAGCCGAAGGCAGAGGCTTTAACCCACTGAGCCACCCAGGCGCCCCACCCTAGTAGCCATTTTTAAAGGATTTTATTTATAATGTGTATTTTAATATTTAAAGAAAATGATACTGTGTTGGAGTTGAGTTCCACCATTTTTACATCATTCAGGCTCAAATATTGGCCAAGATCCTTAAAGCTATAATAATATGTACTCTGGTATTCTTTCATTTTATCATCTCTCAACATTATCTTATTTATACATTAGTTTTATTCAATGCGTATTTTCACATATTTACTATATGATACATCCCAGATGGTTAGTACAGTGTTCATACAGTGTTGGTGCTTATGCTAATATTTTCTTTATTGCCTATTAGTATTACTTATGTCAAAAGATTAAAATTTCATCTGTTTAATTAAGAATTTAATTTATACTCTTTTTAAAAAGTTCACGATCAAAGATACCTTGAATTTGCTGATATTTTAAATTTTACAGTAACATTCTCATCTTGCAGACTATGTTTTGAAAGCCATTAAATCTTTTTTTTTTTTTTAGTATGCCTTTCAACGTAAACACATTTTGCAATGTGATGTTCATGTTTGCTGTGTTCTGTTAGGATCAGTAAGAAAACTATGATGTTGTGGGTTATATTTGGGGTATCAGAGTGATCTTGGAACTTGTGAATAACCAGAATCTCCATCCTTACCAGGATTTGTTCTTTCTTATCTTTTCTTGATAACCATTCTAACAGGTGTGAAGTGATATCTCATTGTGGTTTTGATTTGCATTCCCTAATATTAGTGATGTGGAACACCTCCTCAAGTTGGTCCATTTGAATATCCTCTTTGGAAAAATCTTTATTCAGGTCTTTAGTTGGCCAAATCATTTCCTTCCTCCCTTCCTTCCTTTCTTATCAGATGTATGGTTTACAAATATTTTTTCCCATTCCGTAGGTTGCCTTCTCATTTTGTTAATCATTTTGCTGTGCAGAAACTTTTTAGTCTGATAGTTCCATTTGTTTATTTTTTTTATTTGGTTGCTCATGTTTTAGATGTCATATCAAAAAAATCATTGCCAGGACCCATGTCAAGAAGCTTTTCCCCTGTGTTTCTTCTAGGACCTCTCTGGTTTTAGTTCTTATATTTAAATCTTTAATCTATTTTTAGGGTTTTTTTTTAAATTTTATTTATTTTAAAGATTTTATTTTTAAGTAATCTCAATACCTTAAGTGGGGCTTAAACCTACAACTCTGAGATCAAGAGTCACATGCTCCTATGGCAGCCAGCCAGGCGCTCCTGAGTTAATTTTTTTAAGTGGCATAAGATAGGGATCCAGTTTCAGTATTGGATATGAATATGCAATTCTTCATTCCCAATTACTGCCTTTTCTTCATGGAATACTCTTGGCTTCCTTGTCAAATATTAGTTGTTAGTGTTTTTGTCTCTTTTAACTACCTCTGTTTTTTTACATTACAGAATATGAAGATATCCACTTACTGTTCTTTCTTTCTAGTTTTAATGTGTAATATGTATCTTTTTTCACTGTAAGATGCTTGAATTTTATAATAGCTTAGAAAAATGTGAAGGTGTTTAATAGATGAAAATATGTTGGCGTTGTTAAAGCTAATTGCCCAAAGATTTATAAGTGAAGACACATTTAAAGGTATAGTAAGTATGGTAATTGCTGCAATGAATGCTGTGAACTTTCATTATATTGTTCAGCATTGCTCTAGAGATGTGTCATTTCTAACACATTATTTTTGATATCACATCTCTTAGACGTTTGCCAGCAAATGCCAAATTTATTATTGAATATATATTTCTAGTTAATATTTATGAAATCATCCATAATCAGTTACAAATTATTACAACTCATAGATCTAATTTATCTAATTTACAATCTAGGAAAAACTATGGAGAGTTAGATTTTAACATTTGTGGCAATAAACCACCTTAAAACAAATATGTTTACTTGGTTGAAAAGCAAATTTGAGGGAAAAATAAGCTGAGTTTATTAAAAGTACAATACCACAGCCACCTGGTTTTTCAAAGCAAATACAAATGACAGCTTGCAGAGTTTTAAAAATAAAAACTCAAAATATCAAGTATATAACTTTTAATGTTTAGTAAAGAATAAAAGTAATTTAGAATAAATTGTTTATCTAAATTAACTATTATTAAGTTAAAAGAATAAATTCTTTAATTTAGACGGATACATTTTTTTTTTTACTTTTAGTTCCACACTCTGTGAAAGATGAATTGCAACAAAATGTGTTCACTCAATAAAAAAAAATCACTCTTCCAATTACTGAAACTCAACATACATATCTCTGAATGTAACTGATAGTTAAACATCCTTCAGAGTGAGGGGTTTGAATCTCATGCTGAGGTTACAAGTGGCATGATTTGCAAGATCTACTTTTAGTTTGAGATTTTCAGTTTGTATTGATCAAGATGGCTTTAATGTTCCCCTCAGCTTCGCTGTACTTTAGACAAAGCTTCTTCCAGACTATAGGCCCCTGACCTCCCCTTTCTTAGAGCATTTACTTTAGAAAACTTGTAATTGTAAATTCTTTCTCTGCCCTGTTGAGATGTAAATCTTTTTAAAAGCTTCTTGCAAGTTTTACAACCCAGAAATGGTTTTTCTCTAGGAAGTAAGACCCATTTATTTGAAGTGTAATCATCAAAAGTGACCGGTACTCTTATCTCTTCATTTCTGTGAGGGAATAGGGACCTAACTTCTGCAGGTGCCTTGCTTCAAATTGTAAAACTGCCTTCTGTCATAAAGATATGACAACCTTATCTTGCTTTTGGATAAGCCAATTGAACAAATACAGATGACCTATAACATTCTCCACTAAATTTCCACTATCTCATTCCATCCCTAAGGAATAATACTACCTTCTACTTCATTGGAGTTGAGTTTAGACTTTGTTCCAAACTCTCTACCCTATCACAATGGTCTTTGAGGTTTTCCTTGCCTGGTTAACTTTGTCCAGTGTAATTTTTGCCTTCACAGAATCAATGTTCAAATTATTTTAGTAATTTATGAAGGCACCTTTAATTTCACTTGTTTTATTATACAGTGGGAAAACAAAGCAAAATAAATAAAAATATTTGAACTTGAATAAGATAACCTGGATGAGGTCATTTTTTCCATTTGCAAATTATTAAAGGATATAGTTAATATTTTTCCTGTGATCATCAAGTAAACGTTAACAACACACTAAAGAAGGGGGATATACATTTCCTAGCCCTTGCCATAAACTGAATGTTTGTGCTCACCACCACCCCTAAATTTATGTATTGAATCCTAATCCCCATTGTAATGATATTTGGAGATGGGACCTTCAGAAGGGGATTAAGCCATGAGGGTTGAGTCCTCATGAATAGAATTATTAACCTTATGAAAGAGACCCCAGAGGACTATCTTACCCCTTCTGCCATGTGAGGGCACAGCAAGACAGCCATCTAAGTGGGTTCTAATGAGTCACTGAATCTGCTAATACCTTAATCTTAGATTTCCCAGTGTTCAGACTACAAGAAATTTCTGTGTATAAGCCAACCCAGTCTTTTGTATTTTTGTTATAGTAGCTCAAGTGGACTCAGACAGCACCTTATACTAATTTAGCATTATCAGATTCATTTTTGTTTTCCTTCAAAAGGACAGACCTAATGATGATATGACATATGAATAATTAACCAGGTGCATGAATAAATTTGGTCTGAAAATTACTTTCAAATATTTTGTAAATAGATACCTCTAAGAAAAAAATATGCTAAGATGTTCTTAATGTAGTTTTATTATAGTTCTGCCAAACATAAGCACATCAAAAGATGAATCAATTTAAATGTGAAAGAACATGATTTATATAAAAAGCATATGCTAATTATTATTCTAAAATAGTAAAGCAGAGCCCTTCTGAGATTCCTATAGACATATCTTCAAATGACAGTGTCTGATCAGCAATAACAACACTCACTCGCAGACCACATATGTTTTCTAGCTGTGTAATAGGCCTTTGATACCTACTAATGTTACAAGAATTATAATCCCACTCACTAATTAAAGATTTATTTATTTATTTATTTGACAGAAAGAGAGAGACCACAAGCAGGCAGAGAGGCAGGCAGAGAGAGAGAGGAGGAAGCAGGCTCCCTGCCAAGCAGAGAGCCTGACGCAGGACTCGATCCTAGGACCCCGAGACCATGACCCGAGCCGAAGGCAGAGGCCCAACCCCCTGAGCCACCCAGGTACCCCCCACTCACTAATTTATAGTTGCTTTGTGAAAGTGTTCTCTGAGTTGGTTTCCATGCAGAAGTCCTGCCACTCACTTTGATTTTAGTTAAGAAAGCCAAAAAGAAAGTCAGAAGCTATCAATAAAAAAGGCCAACAGATTTGCTTACATAAAGATGAAGATATTCTCTGCATTAAAAATCATACATATGTTTAATAGACAAGCAGCATTTGGGGGAGAAATATTTACAACAAATATAGAAGTTAAAACATTAATAAAGATTTCCTGAAGTATAGAAAATTAGAATAATGGACAAAAGAAAGATACAAGCAGTAGTTTTAAAGAAGTAAACTAATTTCTCAACAAAACCACCAAATGTTGAAAACTAAAACAATTTAAATTACCCATGTATTAGAATATTTAAAAATATTGTTAATATATAGTATTATTAATAATGAAATGATATTTTATCTAAAAAGTTGATTACTACAGAAATATTGAAGGTATTTTACGTATATATGAATGTTTACTGCAACATTGTTTATAATAGCCACATGTTACTAATAACATCCATATCAACTTAGTAGGGAATGTCTTTAAATAAATTGTGAATTAGGCGGCGCCTGGGTGGCTCAGTGGGTTAAAGCCTCTGTCTTCGGCTCAGGTCATGATCCCGGGGTCCTGGGATCGAGCCCCGCATCGGGCTCTCTGCTCAGTGGGGAGCCTGCTTCCTCCCCTCTCTCTCTGCCTGTCTCTCTGCCTACTTGTGATCTCTGTCTATCAAATAAATAAAATCTTAAAAAAAATAAATTGTGAATTATTCATATAAAAGAAAATTATAAAATCATTAAATATACTTATCAGGAAGAAAGAGATCTAGAAGTATGTTTTAGGATCAGAAATTTTTTAAAAAGTAACATAGCAAGTTGCAAAGTTATGTGTAAGAAAGTATATTTCATCCCACATGTGTCAAAAACAAATATATACACTTGTATCTACACACACACACACATACACACACATACACACAAATGTACAAAAATATTTTGCATCCTCATATCAAAATTTCCATGATTGCCACCTATGGGGTGTTGAGAGATTAAAGAATTAAATGAAAACACACTGGTGTGCTATTAGTTTGCTCACAGTGCTTTACTTCTGAAAGAGATAAAATATAAAATGGTTGACATCAAAATTATTCCCAAATATATTATCTTAGAATAGTGATTTTAGTTGGAATAAACATTTATATAGTTAGATTTTTAAAAAAATTTAGTTATTGGGGAAGTAACTATTGAATTAATATTATTAGATATGCCATTTCTTTGTAAAATTATATCCTATCCTTACAATTTTTATGCTTGTGGATATGTAAAATTCTTTAAATTTATTTTGAATTGATCTTTGGGAGAAATGATTAAAAGAGGTATTAACACTTAATATGAATTCTTATAAATGATAGAGTTTACTGTGACTTCTTATCAGTAGTAGTTGAGTGGAGCTCCATGGTGATTACTTAGCCAAAACCAGATGTTCTTAAATCATATCCAATAATCGCATTTTTATCAGATAATATTTCTGACAATACCTTACCAGGTGGAACCCATATTAGTGCTTCCGTAGGATATCACATTTGAGATTGTGGGCTAGCTCTGATCTTGAGTTAACCTTAATTTTGAAAGCCAGAGTAGCTGGTACAAGAGTTGGACATAAACCTTCATTCTGTCTTTAGTATTCGGCTCCACTGCTTTGCAGAAACTGTACCTTACTTAATCACTCATGTAAACTATTTCTTGTGTTTTCAGCTGAAATTAGAATTCAGTCACATCCTCTTTTGCTTTTTGTTTTATAAGTAGTTGTATCACTATTCACTATTAGAATTTTAGAGTTATCATTGTCAAAGACCTTCATTTTAAGGCTTTGCATATTCATTCATACTCAAGTAGAGAGAAAGCACTGCAGTGGAGGCTGTAATCCATGTTTTTTTGCAAAGCATCTGCTAAACACGTGAACAGTAGCTCAATGAACAGTAGCTCTCTCTGTCTCCCGGTTTCTGAATAGATTGATGGCAATAATAGCTAACATTTCTCACGTTCTTATAACATACCAGGTAAAATTCTATGTTACACTCTTTTATTCCTCACAGCTAGTTGAGCTGACTGGAATTTTATTCTTTTTTCACAGATTCAAAAAATGAGGAACAAAAGTGAAAAAGTTATCCAAGATCTTATTTCTAGTAAGTAGTGGGGCTCTGATCTGAATCCAAGCTATTAGCTTTCTTTTTTGTTTTTGTTTTGGTTTTTTGTCCCTCCCCCCTTATTGGCTTGGTTTGGTTGTGTTGTGTTGATTGTATTGTTCACTTCTGCCTTTAGACTGCACTTCAGATGGCTTATCAAATCAATTTAAAAATAAAGGAACTTGTTAGGGAGTTGAGATTCAAAACCAAGCAGTCTGACTCAGAAGCCATGCTCTGAACCATGCTGTACTATCGGGATCATTCCTATGTCTGTACCTGTGCTTTTACCTGTCCATTGATGTATTTGTATTTACAAAGCGCATATTCAGATATATACATGCATATATGCTTAATTTGCATGGCATGCATAAACACACGGTTATTGCATTTCAGGGAAAATATATACTTCATCAATTATATTTTCCCCAAAACTAGCTCGTCTAGCCAAATGGAGACAGACACACATTGTTCCTGACACAGGTCTACATATGGAATTGGTTCCTTTGCTGTGAGTCAGAGACAATCTACTGGGACCATCTGAGATCGAAAACTAAGATAGTTCTTTTGTTCTCCGAACAGAAACAGAGAATCTTTATGCAGCACCATAGTTGTCCATGTACCACAGGGAGTCAGGTGAGAGTTTTGCCTCTGAGAATCTCTAGGATTGAGTATAGCCGTCTTCTGTTTTATCACTCACTGTTAATGCCTGGCAGTGGGTTATCTGTGGGTTGGACTCTATGGCTAAAGGAGAGGCTACAGGGACCCTGGACAAAGTCACTCAAGTGCACCTAGTTTAGATTCCTCCCTCTGTAAAGGAAGGATAGGAACTAAACAGTCCACTGTTTGTAATAAGCTTCAGGTAAATTCTTAGTCCCCAATTAAAAACATAAATAAAAACATAAAATAAAAATTACTGTCATAATCATCATCAACAAAAAAGTAGTCTTTTCTGAGAGGAAAGAGAAAGTAAGTGCAAACAGTGTAGGTTAGGGGCAGAACAGGAACAAAGTCCGAGGGTGAGCTGAGGAAACAGGCCCCTGGGGAATGCAGACTTTAATCAACAAGAGCCCTGGAACAGAAGGGAGACCAAGGATCCCTTTCATCCTGTACCTACAGGAAAAAGAATATAGAGACAGATGCTGAAATTTGAAGAACTTTCATTTTTCAATTCAGTATTTTTTGGAATGACTTGGGTATTTGACAATTCTCTAAAACTTTAAGAAAATTCCTAAAAATACGTATTTTCCTTCTCTTATATACGAATATTGATGTTGAAATCTGGGAAATCTCAGGAAATAATATTCATAATTGGAAACAGATCATTATGGGCTCTTATGAAGAATTCTCTTATAGTTGTAAAAAAAGACAGGAACTTGGAAGATGAGACTGACAGATCAGAAAACTATATTTTACTTTATTTTACATTAGTTTAATAACTTTTATTTTCTTGAAATACAGAATTTTATTTAGAAACCGTTTAATGTAGGATGCCTCAGTTGGTTAAGCGTCTGCCTTCAGATACCTCAGGTCATGATCCCAGGTCTTGGGATTGAGCCCCGCGTTGGGCTCCCTGCTCAGTGGAGAGCCTGCTTCTCAAATAAGTAAATAAAATCTTAAACAAAAAAGGAACTATTTAATGTAGAAAAAAAGACCTTTTAAGAAAGACCAGGTAGAAAATGGGCTCCCAATAAAATGGAAGTTTAGGGCAACAAAAGTCTAAAAGGCCACAAAAGAGAAATAGTACCATTGTTATTGGAACAATGGCTAGTTACTTGCATTTTTTGGCATTGTTAATCACTGAATCTGGATTTTTCTCTGAATTCCACATAGAGCATGCACTACACAACAATTTTACATAAAATATCTGCTTTCTACATACATTGTAGGCAAACTGCCACCAGAAACAAATCAAAACATCAGGGGGTGAGCAGTCTTACTAGTGGGTGATGCACATTTTGCAGAATCCTGCCAAACAAAGGAACTGAATAGGTTAGGGGCAGAGACAATGAGGAAGCTTTAAGGAATGAAATATGTTATAGATTAAAAATTCTGACATGGTACTGTATAAAAAAGAATTAACGTTTAGCAAACATAGTAACGAGTTTTATCTCCAAAGAGGTGAGTGCACTGACAAAGTATTCCGACCACAGTGCAGGGCTGTGGACAGCAGGTGCCAAGAACACCCAGCCTTGCAGATTCCAAGGTAACATCAGCCTTCACTGGTCCGTCCCTTTGCCGGGGGTCCATAGAGAACTTGCAGCATGACCACCCACCTGCTGAACTTAAACTCTAAGCAGCAAACTTTAAGGAGCCAAAGAGAAGTCCCCAGTGGGCGGGGGGAGCAGAGAAGAGAAACATGTTCAATGTAAGCTTTAAAGACAATAAAATGGGACACCAACTCTCATTCAAATCCCAGAGATGATTTAAAACCTGGGCACACCTCATTTCCTTAAAAAAAAAAAAAAAATACATAGAAATGTCAGGGATAACTGGAAAATCAGCAGAGAAGTAGGCAGTGAAATTCAAGCTCTTCAACTCAAACACCTCAGGCCCAAAACACACCATCTTTTTATCCAGACAACAATGCCTCTTGCTTTGTAGAGTGGGGATATCATTTGGCTGTAAAGCCAAATGGCTTGACAGTGCAACGTTTTAAACTTTCCTTTTGAGCCAAGGTCTAGACCTTTGCAGATTCAAGTAGTCCTGCAAGGCCTGTGAACACCAGATTCCAAAGGTCCAGAGGTCTGGCCCTTCCTTCCCAGACACCATGTCAGACATGTAAAATCTCCTGTCATGTTACATTTTATATTTTGAAATATGGAAGCATATTTTAAGCACTCTTCAGGCATTTATTTATTAAAACATTCTCTGCCAGGATTTCACATGAGCTTAAAATTCAAATGAGTTCTTACATTTCTCTACTGAGGACTCCACCTCAGTGTGCTGCATAGAAACACCTTCTCCAGCAATGAGTGTCACCAGCGTCCGCACAGTGAGCCCCGTGGTCTGCCTCTTTGTTCCCTGGATGACCCAGTTAGATGTGAATACTGCTTCGCTACAAAGCTCCTAACCCAAACTCCTCGGAAAAGGAGTAATGCTTTTGCAAAGTGCACTTAAAGAAGAGGTGCTTTTTGATTACGTAAAGAAACCAACGAGCCCTCTAAGAATAAAGAAGGGAGTATTTTACCGTTAAGCACACGATTTGAAGTGAGGAATTCAGATGTTGCTCTGCTGGTCCAGGCTGGGAATATTCTTCTTGCCCCTCCTGCCGGCCCCCTTTGGCAGGTAACACAAAGCCTTCATCTGTGCCATAGGGAATGTCCACAAACCTCTGCAATACAAGGTTGTTTTCCCTCTCATTCTCTTGGCAAATCAATTCCATGTTCCTTACCTCTCCAAAGTAGAAATGTCTCTTTTTCGCCGAGTCTTAGACAGTAAGTTTTGATATGTTGACCTGCTGTATCGACTCAGCTGCTCCCTGTTGCCCACACCAGGATTCTTTCACACCATACCCAGGCTGGCCTCCAGGGTTACCATGGTTCTCTGTGTTGCAGTGGGGGCTTCTGGGGAGCTCACTGCTAAGGCTGGGAGTTTTCTTGGGTTTGTTCAGAGCTGGCGCAACAAGGGAGGGGGCCCCTGCAGTTTCTTGACCATGTCTGTAAGCTGCAGGGTCATACTTTTCCATCATAGTTTGCATCAAAAAACATCTTGAACCAGTGAACAAATTCAAAATTGTCCTGAAGTGTTCCTTTTTACTAATTTGTCCACAGAAGTTATTTTGTCAACTCCCACTCTTTTAAAACCCATGTGTCCCATTTTGAATTTCTGGACGTATTTGTATTCCAGCTTAGCCTGGAGGTTCACTTTCTTCAAGGTAGAGGAGCGAGGGGAACCACCTGCCCATAAGCTGACACCAGGCAGCCCCTGAGCATGACTGTTCCATTTTTGTCAGATTCGGTTGCAGGGACTCACTGATCCAGGCTAGCATATCATGTCCCCCTAAGTTATCGCTGGTAAGTGACACTGAGTGTATGTTCACTGCCGTCTTCCACTCTTGGCGGAGCTGCATCAGTTCTGTTGTCCTCTCATTCCAACCACTGGGCCTGATGAAAAGGAGGCCTGCATATTAAAAGAGAAAGGAAATAATTATACTAAAATGGTCATCATTAACAGCAGACCCGAGGACAGCAAATACCAGTGTCATCAGTTGTTAATGCTGATTTCATCAGTGGATCAGAAAGTCCATGTTTCCAGGAGGAAATGCAGCCTATAGCTATAATTTCTAATTCCATAATTACTGTCTTTTGAACAAGGTAGAACAGAGTCACTGCTAGATCCATTCAGATCATTTCTTCTCTGCCTAAGGGCCCTACATTGTAGAAAAGCAACGTAAAAGAAATTGTGACTTGTCTGTCCAATAAACCACTAAATCTCTCAATCAAAATGTTACATTTAAGAAGAGGGTTGCAAAAAATTATTTGAAACAAACACAAAGCAAACCTCTCTATTTCTCTGTAGGCATATAAATGTGAATACATGAATACACACAGAAAGATCTGGAAGTTTAGACATAAATTCCTCATGGTTACCTCTTAGGAGAATGATTTTGTGTATTTGACATGGAGAGATATTAATTTATCTGGGGTTTTTTTTTGAGTTTTTAATGGTAAGGTTTTATTTGATTGTATGTTATTTTAAAAAGTGGCTCAATCAGTTAAGCATCTGTCTTCGGCTCAGGTCATGATCCTGGAGTCCTGGGATCCGGCCCCACATAAGGCTCCCTGCTCTGTGGGGAGCCTGCTTCTCCTCCCTCCCCTCACCTCCTGCTCCCCCTGCCTGTGTTCTCTCTCTCTGTCAAATTAATAAATAAAATCTTATAAAAAAGTGAATAAGAAGGATAAATACATAAATTGATAATAGCTAGATAGATACACTTCAGGGAAAAAGGATGATCTGCCAAATTTAAGATTTTATCTGAGTTTTTAAATATAGGTTTGAGTTTCAAAGAACTCTTAACATGTCGAAAAGCTAAATAAAATGTATTATGTTTTTTTATCCCCCATACCAATTTAGGACTTCCAGTATTCACTTATGCCTATGAGAGACAGGGACATACGTGAGTTTATCTGTCAAGCAAACTAAAACTCCACTGTGCTATCCTATAATGTGTATTACAGGAAATGAATTAGCTCATAAATTATTGGGTTTATAATAGCATATGTCTTCCAATCTAGCCTCTGCTATTAATTAAGTTAGTATTTTTTCTCCCTCTACTATTTGTCTGTCTTCATTCTCAATTAGCTCAAAACTCAGAGAGGAAGAGAGGTGTTCTTTGGTAAGCCCCTTTTAAATATTTCACATTTTATAAACTGTAAGTGTGTATGTTCTGCCTCCATAGAAAATAAGCCACAATTGATCCTATTTTAAGTAACAAATGTAACCTCGTAGAATTGCCCAAAATAAGATATCAGCCATTTATATTCTGTGACTAAAATGAAATAAATCTAGAAATTAAGAATAAAAACATAAAATCAAATTGTATCAGGACACCTCAGTGACTCAAACAGTTAAGCATCTGACTCTTGATTTCAGCTTAGGTCATGATCTCAAGGTCACAAGGCAGAGCCCTGAGTCAGGCAAGGGGCCCAAGATACTCTTTCTCCTTTTCCCATTTCCCACTTTTAAAAAAATTAAAGTTTACAAATCAAAGAAAAAATTAAAAATAATATTTTCCTAAATATAATTTTTTTTGAGAAATACATGTGGGTTTTTCATAGGTGAGCAGAATTTATATTATGTGAATCAGTGAAGAAAAATATTTTTAAGGGCTCCTAGCTGGCTCAGTTAGGTGGAGCATATGGCTCTTAATCTCGAGGTTGTTGGTTCAAGTCCCACATTGGGTATAGAGATTACTCAAAAATAATAATTTTTTAAAAGTATTTTAAAACAAGAATGAGAGGCATGATGGCAGAGGAGTAGCAGACTGAAATGACATCAGATCCCAGGAGTTCAGCTAGATAGGTATTAAACCATTCCAAACACCTACAAACTCAACAGGAGATAGAAGAGAAGAAGAACAGCAATTCTAGAAACAGAAAATCAACTATTTTCTGAAAGGTAAGACTTGCAGAGAAGTGAATCCAAAGTTATGGGAAGATAGACTGCAGGGGAGGTGCCGGCTCCTGGCAAGCAGTGAGCAGTGGAGAACAAAATCAGAACTTTTAGAAGTCTGCTCCTCTGAGGGACATCGCTCCAGAAGCTAAGCAGGGGTGCAGCCCTCGCGGGGACAGTGTGGTCTCAGATCATGCGGGGTCACAGAAAGATCGGGGTTGTCTGAGTATGGCAGAGCTGCCAAGTATCAGAGTGGGGAAGCTGACTACAAAGACAGAGCCAAAGAGTGAGTTTTCAGATTGGGGTTGGCTTAAACCATGATCCAAGGCACAGTCGGACCACTGCTCTTTGAGCAGGGACCCCACAAGTGGCACATCCAGGGAGACTCACCTTTCTGCTCTGGGAGTAGAAGCACGGCAGGAATCTGCTGGGTTTGGAGACTCCAGATTGCCAGAGATAGAAATGCGTGGCCACAGGCTGGGTGAACTCAGAGTGTGGACAGAGACCAGGGAGACAGGAGTGATTACTTGTCTCTGGGGGTGCACTGAGGAGTGGGGCACCGAGCTCTTAGCTCTGCTGGGCTGGAGAGTGGGAGGCCGCCATTTTCATTCCCATCCTCCAAAGTGGTGTGGAAAGCATTCAGGGAACAAAAGCTTCGAGATCGAACCTGAGCAGATTACTTAGCCCAGTCCCTGGCAAGAGCGGTGCAGTTCTGCTTCAGGCAAAGACAACTGAGAATCACTGCAACAGGCCCCTCCTTCAGAAGATCAGGATGACCATCCAGCCAAGACCAAGCTCAATGATCAAGAAGAGCAGAACTCCAGAGTTAGGGGAAAGCGACACATAGAATTCATGGCTTTCCCCACCATGATCCTTTAGTTTTGCAAAGTTAATTTTTTTTAATTTTATTTTTTTCCTTATTCTATTTTTTTAACTTTTCCTCTTTCCTCTTTTAACATTTAACTAGTTTATCTTAACAATACCTTTCTAAAAAAAAAAATCTTTTTAAACCTTCATTTTTATAGTCCTATTTCTTCCCTTCATTGTAATTTAACCTTATATTTTGTATACATATAGATTGTTTTTTGTCTTAAAAAATTTGGGACACAATTTCTTATAATAGATCAAAATATACCCTAATCTAGCACATGGCTTTGTTCTAGTCTCCAGGCTGAGCACATTCACTCCTTTTTTTCTTTTTTTTTTTTCTTTTTCCAGCCAGCTTATCTTAATCAATTCCTTTTTTAGAATTTTTAAAAAATTTTCATCTTTATAGCCATATTCCATCCCTTCATTGTGTTTACCTTTATTTTTGTATATATATAAGTTTTTCGTTCTTTAAAATTTGGGGAGGTAGTTTCTTCTAAGACACCAAAATACACCCAAAATCAAGTCGGTGGCTCTGTTCTCTTCACCAGTCTAATATGCATATACATATGATTTTTTATTTTTTTGCTTTTGTTTTTTTAATTTTTATTTCTTTTACCCTGCTTTCTTCTCCTCCTGGTTTTGGATCTCTTCTGATTTGGTTAGTGTACATTTTTCTGGGGTCTTTGCCACACTTTTAGTATTTTATTCTTTCGTTCATATATTCTTCTCTGTATAAGATGATAAGGCAGAAAAACTCACCACAAATAAAAAAAAAGAATAAGAGGCAGTACTGACGGCTATGGACCTAATCGATACAGACATTGGTAATATGTCAGAACTAGAGTTCAAAACGATGATTCTGAAGGTGCTAGCTGGGCTCGAAAAAGGCATGGAAGATATAAGAGAAACACTTTCTGGAGAAATAAAATAACTAAAATCTAACCAAATTGAAATCGAAAAACCTATTCATGAGATGCAACCAAAAATGGAGTCTCTTACTACTAGGATAAATGAAGCAGAAGAGAAAAATAGTGATATAGAAGACCAAATGATAAAGAATAAAGAAGCTGAGCAAAAGAGAGACAAACAACTACTGGACCACAAGGGGAGAATCTGAGAGAGAAATGATACCAAAAGACCAAACAATATTAGAATAATTGGGATCCCAGGAGAAGAAAGAGAGGGGCAGAAGGTATATTGGAGCAAATCATAGTAGAGAATTTCCCTAATGTGGCAAAGGGAACAAGCATCAAAATCCAGGAGGCACAGAGAATCCCGCTCAAAATCAGTAAAAATAGGTCCACACCCTGTCATCTAATAGTAAACCTTCCAAGTCTCAGTGACAGAGAAAATCCTGAAAGCAGCTCGGGACAAGAGGTCTGGAACATACAATGGTAGAAATATTAGATTGGCAGCAGACCTATCCAAAGAGACCTGGCAGGCCAGAAAGGACTGGCATGATACATTCAGAGCACTAAATGAGAAAAATATGCAGCCAAGAATACTATATCCAGGTAGGCTTTCATTGAAAATAGAAGGAGGCATAAAAAGCTTCCAGGAAAAACAAAACCTAAAAGAATTTGCAAACAGCAAAGCAGCCCTACAGAAAATATTGAAAGGGGTCCTCTAAGCAAAGAGAGAGCCTAAAAGTAGTAAATCAGAAAGAAACAGACAATATACAGTAACAGTCACTTTACGGGCAATACAATGGCACTAAATTGATATCTTTCAATAGTTACCCTGAATGTAAATGGGCTAAATGCCCCAATCAAAAGACACAGGGTATCAGAATGGATAAAAAAAACAAGACCCACCTATATGCTGTCTACAGGAAACTCATTTTAGACCCAAAGACACCTCCAGATTTAAAGTGAAGGGGTGGAAAACAATTTACCATGCTAATGGACATCAGAAGAAAGCTGGGGTGGCAATCTTTCTATCAGATAAATTAGATTTTAAGCCAAAGACTATAATAAGAGATGAGGAAGGACACTATATATACTTAAAGGGTCTGTCCAACAAGAAGTTCTAACAATTTTAAATATCTATGCCCCTAACATGGGAGCAGCCAGTTATATAAGCCAATTAATAACAAAATCAAAGAAACACATCAACAATAATACAATAATAGTAGGGGACTTTAACACCTCCCTCACTGAAATGGACAGATTGTCCAAGCAAAAGATCAACAAGGAATTGAAGGCTTTAAATGACACACTGGAGCAGATTGGACCTCAGCTGTAGCAACTTCTTCCTAGAAACCTCACCAAAGGCAACGGATGCAAGGGCAAAATAAACTAGTGGGACTTCATCAAGATCAAAAGCTTTTGCACAGCAAAGGATACAGTCAACAAAACCAAATTACAACTGACAGAATGGGATAAGACATTCACAAATGACATATCAGAAAAAGGACTAGCATCCAAAATCTATAAAGAACTTATCAAACTCAAAACCCAAAGAACAAATAATCCAATCAAGAAATGGGCAGAAGACATGAACATATTTCTGCAAAGAAGACATCCAGATGTCGAACAGACAGATGAAAAAGTACTCAACATCACTCGGCATCAGGGAAATAAAAATCAAAACCACAGTGAGATACTACCTCACACCAGTCAAAATGGCTAAAATTAATAAGTCAGAAAATGTTGGAGAGGACTCCTACACTGTTGGTGGGAATGCAATCTGGTGCAGCCACTCTGGAAAACAGTATGGAGGTTCCTCAAGAAGTTGAAAGTAGAGTTACCCTATGACCCACCAATTGCACTACTAGGTACTTACCCTAAAGATACAAATGTAGTGATCCGAAGGGGCACATACACCTGAATGTTTATAGTAGCAGTGTCCACAATAGCCAAACTATGGAAAGACCAGATGTGCGTCAACAGATGAATGGATAAAGAAGAAGTGGTATATGTATACAATGGAATACTATGCAGGCATCAAAAGAAACGAAATCTTCCGCCTGTCACGCAGGAGACCGGGGTTCGATTCCCCGACGGGGAGCCAAAAAAAAAAAAAAGAAAAAGAAAAAAAGAAACGAAATCTTGCCATTTGCAATGACATGGATGGGACTAGAGGGTATTATGCTGAGCAAAATAAGTCAAATCAGAGAAAGACAATTATCATATGATATCCCTGGTATGAGGAATTTGAGAGGCGGATTGGGGGTTTGGGGGGTAAGGAAGGGAAAAATGAAACAAGATGGGATCAGGAGGGAGACAAACCATAAGAGACTCTTTAATCTCACAAAACAAACAGAGTTGCTGGTGGGGAGGGGGATATGGAGAGGGTGGTGGGGTTATGGACATTGGAGAGGGTATGTGATATGGTGAGTGCTGAGAAATGTGTAAGTGTGATGATTCACAAACCTGTACCCCTCCAGCAAATAATATACTATATGTTAATAAAAATAATTAATAATATTAAAAAGTTTTTTTAAAACCACAAACTTTGTCATTTCCATGACTAATCCATGCATCCTGAGTATTCTGATTTTTCTTTATCAAACAAGTCACGTTAACAATCTTAAACTCAGTGTCCTAAAGAAGAGAGGGGAAAAGGCAGGGTATATACCTTAAAGTAACTACTTTTAAGATCACTTTCCCTTGCTTGAAGTAAGCAAGGCAGTAGAATCTTAAAGATGATTAAAAATTAAACTGGCTAGGATTTGTCAAAGTACTTTAATAGTATTTTAATCTCTTTGGACTTGCCTTTTATTTTTCCCCAGGACTAAGCTTGAATGGTGATGCCAGTCAGATTTCTAACGTGACCCTCAAATTGAGAAATTGGTGGAGAAGTAAATAAATACACTATTATGCCAGGGTGTGGGCAGGAAGTCAAATAAGGAAAATGCAGGAAGTAATGGACTGTCTTAGTGCTAGCAGTAGTCCACTAATAACATACAGAAGCCCAAGTGGTGAGCAGAGGGATTTGTAGAATAATCCAGAGAGAGAGAGAGAGAGAGAGAGAAATGTCATGAGACATACACAGCGAAAGAAGACAGCACAGAAGAGAGCCAGGATTGACCTTATTCTCCTAACCTCTTTTCATGCTTCTAGCAGTGTTCTTTATTTTCCACCCTTAACTCTAGCACAAAGGATCCTTCTAGTGAAATCCATATGGGTCAGTCTCCCAGGGCAAAAAGCAGAGTTGGAGAAGAGTGAACGTGTACCTGGAAGGACAGTCAAAATAAACCCAGTTCATACACCACGAAGAAAGATACAAACATAGAAAATGGTATTTGGCATTAATGCTAACCCTCATAACTGACAGACCTACATAATAATTTTTCATCTTTGAGAGAGCATGCCAGTACCTCAGCAAAAAGAGAGGGTAGTGAGGACATTGATGATATTAAACCAGAGATAAAACTTTAAGGTTTTCAGTTGTATTCAGCCCTTTTGGCAAACCTACGCTTTAGAAATAGCTTCTTAATAAGATAGAAACACACTAAATTAGACCATTTAAGCATGCCTTTCTACTTTCCTTCAAGAAACACAATGTGAAAATAAAAATATGACCTCCAGTCAAGATATTATAACATAAATGCCGAGGGAGAGGTAGTTGTCTATTTCACATGCCTCAGGCTAACCTTCCTCCAGACTTCAGCTTTGATTTGAGTATTATGTTGCTTAGAATATGCAATGAATCTGAGATAGTGTACAAATTGGCCTAAGAGAATAAGAAATATTTTAACTGCCACATAGTAATAGATGTTGTCACTTTAAATAAACTAAGTATTATGGCAGTAATGTAATTTCCTGCTTTTTTAGAGTGTATCTTAGGAGGGTATAACCCTGTTTCTGATTTAATCGGAGATGTGATCCAGTTGGCGGCTGTTCTGCTCTACCAGTCAGAGTTGACGATTTCATCTAAATCAGGACATGGGGCTAGTGTGGTATGTATTTTGGACAAAAGTTAGGGGAAAGCTGTGGGGAAAGGGAAGACTGGTGTGGTGTCTGTTTTCCTTATTGAATCAGATAATGTTTGAGGTCCAACTGGAAATCTGTCATATTCCACTACAAACACTGGGAAATGATACAATAAAATGGTATACCAAGAAAATCAAGTAATAGTCCAAAAGAAGACATTAATAACAGTATTAATTTAGCAGAGCCACATCCAAGTCAAGAGATAAATCCAGGGCCATAAGTATAAGTATAGTCCATGAGGGATAAAACTGGACACGTCCCCACTCCCATCCCTTAATGAGCCCATTATATTTGGATAAACTAAGTTTTAATTACTCTAATTACTTTAAAACTATATAGTACTTTGGCAACATTATGTAATATAAAAATATCTTTATTCATTTTTACTCCATGGGATATTTATTGAATGCTGTTGTGTGCAAAGCACTGTTTGGGGCACTGAGGATATAAGATAAACAAGACAGATGAGAATCTAACCTAATGGAGTTGACATTCAAGTCCACAAGACAGTGTGTAAATAGAAGACATAGATGCATAACAAAGCACAAATAATGTTGTATACCACAAAGAAATAAAGTAGGATAAACAGAGTCAATGGAAATTGTTTCAGATAAGGTGGTGAAAACATGACATTTGAACATAAACTTGAATGAAATTTGAGAGCCAAGCATACAGGTATCTGAGGGAAGTCTATTCCAGAGGAAGGAAGCATCAAGAGCAAAGATCTTGGAATCGATCAGTAATTAGCATGTTCATAAACAGCAAGGAATCCACTGTGTTCAAAGTATCAGACAGAAACAGGCTGATAGAGGATTTGTCAGGAGACAAATCTCGTAGGGCTATTTAGGCAAAAGAAGTGGGTTTGAATTTTATTCTAAATGTGATGAAAGGCCTTGGGAGATTGGGATAGAATAATGAGATGTCCTCAATCAAAAACTGACCCCTCTGTATTGCCCACGAACAATAAACTCTTAAGGGAGGAAGATTTATTCCAGGAGACCAGTTAGGGAATGATTATAGTTTAGGTGAGAGATGATAACAGTCTTATGCCCTTAGAACTTGTGACCTGCTCTTTTAACAGTCATGCCATATGTTAGTTTAATGCTTGTTTTGAAATCAAAGCTCTACTCCTTTTTATATTTCTCAAATAATCATATAGCTTTTTCACTTAGAGGTAAGAGGGCCACTTGAAAAGCATTGGGTCTGGGAAACATACATAACCTAAAATGTCATCTGACACATGCAATAAGTCTCTGCTGGTTTCTCTCATTAGTTGCCAAAATGTCCTCCACTTACTATTTTGCATTTGCTTCGTAAAACTCAGCATCATCTTCTGTCATCTCTGGACCAGCTGTTCTGATTGTGAAACTTCAAATAGTTTCTCTAATCACCAGCCTCCCATGACTGTGTTTTAAGTTCTGAAAACAACCTGGGATATATTTAGAAATCAAGAACAAAGAATACGTGAGTCTCTAGATTTAACAGCTTGTGGCTTTTAATGGCATCTGTCATCATGTCTTTGAAGAGCTATTTATCACCACAATTCCCTACTGTACTGTTTTGAAATGGTGGCCCTTTTATCTTCTTCACCCGAACATTTCATGTAAACAAATCACTGGGATGAGAATAGGAATATCATATTTGATCAAGAATTCATTTCTGCTTTGGAAAAACTAAAAGATATCAGGCATCAGATATTCAGATGAAATTAAATATGGGATTGTCATTTCATAATACTCATTTCCAGTATTACCAGGTCACATGACATCGTGCCAGACATTTCTCCACTTCACACAAGCATGGGCAGCAAGTGATACAGCAGGACAGAGTGGCGGGTGAGAGGAGAGTTGATGCTAATGGTGTGTTCTATGCCACTGAGCTTGAGCACCATCTGTATGGGCTATCATTACCTCATTTGCGAAATTAGACATTTCAATTAAATATATTTAAATTCCCTCTGGGGTCTGAACATTTACCCATTTTTGAGCAATAAGATAAATCTTCTATGTTTAGTTCCCCAAGAAAATGATAGCATGAATCACTAAGGATAGATTAGATCTTTAGCTCTACTAATTTAATACAATGCATTACCAAGATAGATTTTTACTGTTGAAGTACTTATTAAATTAGTAACACACAATACTGAGTAATTTAGCTTGTAGTAATTTTTAGTAGTTGTGCAATGGGATTTTGTACTCTACTTTAAGAAAAATCGTTACTTATACACATTCTGAGAACATAGGTATGGTAAAATTTTCTTGAGGGTGGATGTCAGGTTGGGGGTGTGGTTTTTTTTCCCCCTTCAACCTGCATTAGCTTACAAGTTTTCCCTTCCTCTTCCTTTCAGCATCTCCTCAGTGTTTTCTGAGGTGTGTCAAAGTTTGGTTGGTAGTAGTAGACTTTAAATCAAACTACCTGCATCATTCTGAGGATGTCATGAGGCTCAGAATCTTTCCTGTCTAGGGACAGTCCGGTGTTCCATAAAGGCTCAGCCATCTCTGTCTTCAGAAATCCACTTCTGTGGATTCTTTGTCTGAGACGAACA
The DNA here is from genome assembly GCA_004024625.1 of Mellivora capensis. NCBI lineage: Eukaryota > Metazoa > Chordata > Mammalia > Carnivora > Mustelidae > Mellivora > Mellivora capensis. The sequence continues at coordinate 59,742 of PISX010004425.1, forward strand.
CGACAACTCTATGAGTAGCTCAGATGTTCTCCTACTATCCTTCCCCTTCATTATTCACTTTGCAGAACCTCTCAGACCACATTAATTGAAACTGTGAATAAACTCTGTATCTGTTCATGGAATGATAATTCAGGACATTGTTATTTTGCAGACAATTTCCCATCTACAAAAAATTAATATTTAATTTCACAGGGAAAGCTTTAGTGTAAGACAGAATGTGACATGTCAGTATATGTCAATTTGCTATTGTGATGTTTTCCGTCATTTTCATATCTCACTTTCTGAGTGATAGTGACTGACCCATCAGAAGGACAAACCAAGGAACTCTATTCATCCCTTCAGGCAGGGCTGAATAGGCCTCTCCCTGCAGTGAGATGACAGCCAGGGTGGGCATGAGCCTCGCAGAGAACAGAGTTTTACAATTTTAGAAATAAAGAATGAGCTCAGTTTTTTCAAGTAATGGACAAATCAAATATTAGTCATAGTCATATACATGTGTAGGTTCAAATTCACTTTCTAAAGCCTCACGATAGCCCCCCAAAAATCAGAAGACCACTGGAAGCAGCATAAATGTCCCATGCGTTCTTATTAATTTCCAGTGATAAGTATCAGTGAATTTCTGGCTAGTGACCTCAACTCTTCACTCCCCCCACCTTGTTACATAGAGCACTGTATGCTTTGTTTTTTTTTTTTTTAAAAAAAAAGATGTTTCCTTTTTTCTTTCCTCATCAGGAAGACCTTACTCTTCACTACACTTGGACACTGCCATGCCCTGAGACATCACCTTCATGCAGTTCACAAGTTCACAAGTATCAGAAGTGTACATGTAATAACACAAAGGGGGTGTCACCCCAATCAGTTTTCTTGATTTAGAGTCACTAGGTTTTATGATGATTTCTATGTTAACATCAGATTTCAGCTGTCAGTTCTAAATCATCTGTCTTCCCGGTATGTATTATTTCTTTCTAGCTTGTAAAAATTTAATAAACCTTCTATAATGGTGAAACTAAACAGAAATCAGAAATGTTTCCTATAATTATGACTAGGTTTTAAGAAAAAATATTCCTAGAAACTTATGAAACCAAATTTGTGTGCCTAGATACCTTATTTGAAGTGATGAGAATTGCTGTTTCAATTTCAGAAGCCCTCTGAAACTAGTTCATTAATTCCTATGGATCTTGAAATAATTTGAAATGGCTATAGAATTCATGGGTGATATTAGTGTTGTTTTCCACATCTTCTCAGTTTTAATTGGCTGTTTTGGAATTGGAATTGTTGGATGTGTATTCATATTCTGTTGATACTTGATATTGTGGCATTTTTGATAATATTTAATTAGAATCATAATTATACCGGATAAATTTTTTTTCTTAATTTGTACACAGGTCATTGATGCATCTGTATGACTTTTTCTCATTTTTTTCTGTAAGTAGATTTGGTTTACCAACTCTTACTAGAACTATTTTTTTATTTTGTTTTGTTTTGTTTTACTTTATTTTCACTTAAGTAAGATCCAGGCCCAGTGTGGGACTTGAACTCACAACTCTGAGATCAAGAATCTCATGCTCTACTCACTGAGCCAGCCAGGCACCCCTAAAATTGTTTTTTAAATGTTTATCTTGTTTTCAAGGCTAAAATGAGTCCAAAACAAGTACCTTAAATATTGATTAAGGTATTTATTTTCTTCACCTAATTATCTTACTGGAGGTTCCTCTCAGATCTATAGTTTTATCTTAAGCCAATTCTGTCAACATAAAAGAAAAACTCAATCCATTTAGCTTAGCAAATATTAACTTCAAAATTCACTACTAAATTGTTAACTTTTCTTAATTTATAAAATGTTTTAGATTTTTCTAAATTCAAAGGATAATTTTTAAATTTAGAATAAAAAAATTTCTGCATAAAACGAAACATTAGTTTAAGGATCCATTTTTGTTATTTTCATTACCCTGGAGTGGCCACAAGCATGCACTCCTATTTTATTTTATTTTATTTTATTTATTTTTTTTTAAAGATTTTATTTATTTATTTGAGAGAGAGGCAGTGAGAGAGCATGAGCGAGGAGAAGGTCAGAGGGAGAAGCAGACTCCCCGTGGAGCTGGGAGCCTGATGCGGGACTCGATCCCTGGCCTCCGGGATCATGACCTGAGCCGAAGGCAGTCGTCCAACCAACTGAGCCACCCAGGCGTCCCTGCACTCCTATTTTATACCCCTTGGTATACTTCTTTACCTGTCCACCTTATCCTCTTTTTATTATACTCTCAAGTGGGACACAGTTATCTGGAGTTTCTCATCATTTGTATTTCCACCAACAGTTATCCCTATACGTGCTGCTAGATACAGAACCCCTTATTCCTTAACCACAGTGCCAAAGTGCAGATTTCTATTAAATGTAACCATAACACTAAACCAACTTTTAGGTATATCTTCATGTGACCATCACTTTAGAACCAAATAGCAATGTACACGTTCTTACAAATATAAGGATGTGGGTTTTTTTTTTTTGACAAGTAAAAGCATGTTTAATATTAGGATTATCTTTGAATAGCCAAAAAAAAGAAAAGATTTGAATATAATTTTGTATACACATTAGGATGCAGGGCATTACTTCGGTAATGTTTGGTTTCCAAATGTAGACTTACAAACTCAATTCTAATAATGGCCTTTTATTATCATTATATCATTTTATCACTTAGACCTGGAGTGAATTATCAGACATTTAAAAGGCTTTCTACAGTGCAACTGGAGGGCATTATGCTAAATGAAATAAGTCAGAGAAAGACAAGTACCATGTGATCTCACTTATATGTGAGAATTTAAACTAACAAAAACAAAAGCTTATAGACACAGAGCACAGATTGGTAATTGCCAAAGGCAGAGGGCAGGGGGTGGGCAAAATACATGAAGGCAGTCAAAAGGTACAAACTTCCGGGGCACCTGGGTGGCTCAGTTGGTTAAACGTCTGACTCTTGGTCTCAGCTCAGGTCTTGACTTCAGGATCCTGAGTTCAAGCCCCGTTGACATTTGGGCTCCATGCAGGGAGTGGAGCCCACTTGAAAAAAAAAAAAAAAAAGTACAAACTTCCAGTTATAGGTGACTATAGTTAGTAATACTGTAGTGTGTATTTGAAAGTTCCTAAGAAAGTAAACCTTAAAATTTCTTTCATAAGAAAAAAAATCACTAACTGTATGGTAAAGAATATTAACTAGGCATTGCAGTGATCATTCTGAAATATATACAATATGGAATCTTTGTTTCACACCTGAAATAATAAAATGTTGTATGTCAATTATACCTTAATAAAAATAATAAAAGGCTTTCTATAAAAGTAGTTTTTAAATGTAAGCTTGCTATAGATTTTTAGTGAATCATCAACTTATTTTTTTTTGATATCTCAAGTTACAACTAGAATCTTCAGAGATATAATATCCTAAAAAATGATGAGGCACCCATCACCACCTATGGCCCAGTGATTCAGGGTGATCATCATTAGATAAATTAGGTCCCCAATTGCCATAAACTAGAGATAAATTAGAACTCCAGAATCATTTTATTCTTAACATAATTTGATCCCAAAAGGGTAATCTTAATGAGAGCATCATAATGGTTCTTAAGAAGATTCCAATTAATTTACCATGTGAGCTGGAGGGGAATGAATTGAAGCACTAAAATTAAGTTAAAAAAATAGAATTAATATAGCAAAAAATGTCATAGTGAAAGCAATTACACTTGTATTTTCACTAGAAAAAATAGTGGAAAACACCACATGATTTGTCAGTGGGTATGACTGTGAGACACATTTTCAACAATCAGAAATATAAGCCAGATTTGTTTTATAAGTTAATATTTATTCTCAATAAATGTATTACATTAAATTGGTTTGAAAGTAAACTATTACTATAAGATTACTTTTTTTTCCTTAAGATTTTGTTTATTTGAGAGAGAAAGAGAACATGAGCAGAGTGGGGGTGGGGAGGGCAGAGGGAGAGGGAGAAGCAGGCTTCCCACTGAGCTAGGAGACCAATACTGGGCTCAATCCCAGGACCCAGAGATCATGACCTGAGCCAAAAGCAGATGCTTAACTGACTCAGTCACCCACATAACCTCTAAATGATTACTTTAAAGAAAATTTTCCCTGACTCTTTAAGACTTCTTCTATACCTCAAAAGCAAATACATTTAATATTGAACTACTTTGGTAATATCTCCATAACTCTAAAGAATATGAATATACTGCTGTATCTTGTTTAATCAATTTAAACACTACCTAACAGATTCTTACTGTAAGATATTAGGTTTTTGGCTCACTTATTCCTTCTCTTTTCCTCTCAATATACGTATACCTTAATTTTTCTTAAAAACATTGTATTTCCCAAAACAAAAACAAAAACAATTGTATTCCCATGATGACTTTTCAGATATTGTTCACTGTGAATCAGCAAATGTGTTCTGATTATGTTTCCTTCCTCTATGTTGATTTTGCTACTGGAGTTAAAGTTAACAACCCCCCACCCTGCTTTGATTTGGTTTTCTTTGAACTTAGGAATAAGTCACCCCAAACACCAAAAACTCTGTAAAATGCCTCATCATAAAATTTTCCATATGGCCACAGCTTTCAACTCATTTTCAAGTATATTTTATTTTGCTGAACTCATGTCTAATGGAGACGTTTGACTTCCCTACTAAAATATGACCTTGTGCCCTCTAGTCCTACTGCACAACTATCACATGGAGACTTCCTTTCTGCTCTGATCTCAGGATTTTTTTTCATCTTCCTACTGTGTTGAGTCTCCTACTCTGGATCACAATTCTATGTTGGTTTGTTTTCTTGCTTTGACAGGAATCATCCTCACACAGCTTCCTATAAAAAGGTACAGGTGACTCAAATGTCCTATACTTTGAAAGTCTAAAGTACTTTTATTTTCTGGTATGTGTTAGATACGCTAATGGATAAAGAATTTTAGGTTGCAAATCGATTTTTCCTCAGAATTTGGAAAACATTGCTGAACATTCTTCCTGTTTCTCCTGCTACATTTGAAAATCTGCTTCTGATTTATCATCACTTTTATTTGACTTTTCTGTTCTTTAAAATATTTCAGTGGTTCAGCTGTCCCTTATTCACCCCATTAGTGAGGGAGGAACTCATGTTCTATGATTACAGGGATGTCTGAACATGTGACCCCTGAGCAGAGGAGATTAACACCATTTTTATTAGGTACATGTACTTACAGTCCAGGGGAGAAGGTCACTTCAGGCCCACAGGGGGATGCATTCTGGAATGGAGTGAAGGACAAGAAGCTGGAGGAGGCAGGTGTTTTAGTACCAAGAGGTTAGGATACCCTTCATTCCTGTGGAAGGATGTGAAGCAAATGATATTAATTTTAGGACTTGTATACCATGGTGGAACATTCCCCTTACTTTCTGTGTCCTCTTATATGTTCATGATAAAATGGTCTAAGTAAGGGTCCATTTTTCATTCTCTGTGCTGAGCATTTTTGGGACCCTATGACTCCAGATCCCATGCCCCTATTTCAGAGTTTGTTTGTTTGTTTATTTGTTTGTTTGAATGATTGCTTTCAAAAGTCCCTTTCTTTCATTTTCACTTTTCTCCTTTTGTTGGAGTTGTGTTAGCCAGATTTTGGATTACTTCAATTTCTTTACCAATTTTCTTTTCTATTTTCTCTTACTGAAAACCATCATCTTTTTCTTTTCCCTGAGAGATAAGATTGACTTTTCTTCCAATCATTTTACTATTTTATGGCTATTTAAATCTTCCAAGGTTTCTTTTCTTTTTGTCTGAATGATTTTCAAGTATTGTTTAATGCTGCTATATCTTCCCCAGTATCTCTGAAGATATTACTAATATATTTTCTGCTTCCACCATTGTCACCATTTTCTTTTTCCTATTTGCTTGTTTTGTCTATATCATTCATCCTTACATGCTGGCAGCCCATTTATATTTACAAATGAGGCACTAAAAATTGATTGGAAGCTCTGTGTGCATTGAATTTACTGTAAGGCAGTCAGATCTCCTGCCTGCATGGTATAAATCTGGCTGCTATTTTTCTAGATCTGTTTAGGAAAAAGGGTGGATAATCAGAGACTGACCTAATGCAAAAAGTAAACTTCCACTTTGCGTGCCTATATCAGATATACAACGTGGGGGACAAATACAGACTGCCTTTTTTTTGTTTTTTAACCAACTTCCCATCAGGCTCTCATTTTCTAGTACAGCTGCCCATGCTCTCATAGCACCTGGTACAGCGGTTCCTGAAGCTTTCCAAAGGTTATGCTAGCTTTTCTTCCTCCATCCCAACTTGAAGGCAATTATGTATGACTTATTTCTCTTTGCTAAGTCATTTATTATGTATTCTTCGGCCTCATGTATTTAAATACTCTGTGCCAGCTGTGCAGATTTATCCTACTTTCACTGAGAATGGATTTTGGGGTTGTACAACCTTGGTGTTTTGTTTTGTTTTGTTTGCTTTTTCTTTTCTTACTCTTAAAGGAAATATTTTTTTTAATTTTTTTTATTATTTTTTTTTCTTAAAGGAAATATTTTTAAAGTTAAGATCTAGGGTTTTCAAAACTACCCCCCCCCCCTTTTTTTAAATCCTGAGGTTGTTTCTTCCTTTGAACACTCTGAATGTCACTTCCTCAATATCTAAAAAGAAAAAGGAAAAATAATAATCTAGACCTGATAAATATGTTCTAGGAGTTAAATCTGAAAAGCTTTAAAAATAACTGGCACAGTGGTTGGCATATAATGTTATTTTATATTCATTACCAGCAATATTATCTGAATCATGTTCATTATCAGTCCAAATATCTTTGTCCTTCAGCCTGACTTCTTTATTTTTCCTTACCCTCTTTCATTTAAATATAGGCTTTCTAAATGGTAAAATCTTTGAATTTTTATTTATTTATTCATTCATTCATTCTTACTTATTTATTTAGTTAGTTAGTTAGTTATGATAGAGAGCAAGCACACATGCAGACTGGAGCAGGGAGGGAAGGAGGGAGAGAGAATCTTAAGCACGCTCAATGCCCCAGTATGGAGCCCAATGTGGGACTCAATCTCATGATACTCAGATCATGACTTGAGCCAAAATCGAAAGTTGGGCATTTAACCAGCTGAGCCACCCATGTGCTCTGAATTTCTTTATAGTTTCTATTCTTTGAGTAGCATTTACTTTCATTGTTTTAATCATTTCCGTAGTGTAGATTATAAACAAAACTTCACCTGTAGAAATTACCTTTTTTGAGAAATCCTGTCCCACGATCGTGACTTTATCCTACCTACCTTCACCCTAGTCTTTAATGTGTAGTTGGAATTTAGCATGTTCTCAAACACTGATGACCCTACTATTCTTTTTTTTTTTTTTAAGATTTTATTTATTTATTTGACAGACAGAGATCACAAGTAGAGAGGCAGGCAGAGAGAGAGAGAGAAAGGAGGAAGCAGGCTCCCCACTGAGCAGAGAGCCCAATACGGGGCTCGATCCCAGGACTCTGGGATCATGACCTGAGCTGAAGGCAGAGGCTTTAACCCACTGAGCCACCCAGGAGCCCCAACCCTACTATTCTTAATTTATTTTTTGATGCCTTGTTTTCCATTCTTTTAAGTCTTCCAGATCAAAATCTTGAACTCAAACATTTGATTTCCTTTTTTTAATCTTAAATTTCAGTATTTCTATTTATTACCACTTCCGTGTCCTATTTCATGCCTTAATTTCTTTTCTCCCCCAAGTGTTTATTTAAATTCCAGTTAATTAACATACAGTGAAATATTAGTTTGAGATATAGAATTTCATGATTCATCCCTTACATACAACACCCAGTGCTCATGCACTCCTTAATCCCCATCACCTATTTAACCCATCCATCCACCCACCTTCCCTCTAGTTACCATTAGTTTGTTCTGTATAGTTAAGAGTCTTTCTTGATTTTTTTCTCCCGCCACCCTGCCTCCCACCCAGGTTCATTTGTTGTATTTCCTAAATTCCACATGAGTGAAATCACATGGTATTTGTCTTTCTCTATTTCAGTTAGTGTAATACTCTCTAGCTTCATCCACATCATTGCAAATAGCCAGATTTCATTCTTTCTCATGGCTGAGTAGTATTCCATTTTATATATATCTCACACCTTTTTTTACCCATTCATCAGTTAATGGACATATGGACATTTAGGTTCTTTTCATAATTTGGCTCTTGTTGATAATGCTGCTATAAACATTAGAATTCATGTATCCCTTTGAATTAGTATTTTTGTATCCTTTGGGTAAATAGTAGTGTAATTGCTGGATGGTAGGGTCATTCTATTTTTAACGTTCTGAGGAAACTTCATACTGTTTTCCAGGATAGTTGACCAGTTTGCTTTCCCACCACTAGTGTAAGAAGTACTCCTTTCTCAATCATGCCCTAATTTCTTGTTGCTTAGAGAATAATAATGATCTTCAAACAAGTTTAATAATTTCTATACATTTTACTCTTTTAAGCATTGGAAAACATTTTTTGCTTCTCTTTTGGGTGTCAAACACTATACCAAGCTCTGTAAATAAGTGCAATTGAGGTGCCATACTTTATAAATATAAAGAGTAAAATGATGAACTCAAATTTAGGAGTCCATTTTTTTGCATAGAAGGGTTATTCTTTTCTTTTTTTTTAAAGAGAGAGAAAGAGCACACAAGCAGGCAGAGAGGCAGACAGAGGTGGAGAGAGAAGCAGGCTCCCTGCTGAGCAAGGAGCCTGATGTGGGACTTGATCCCAGGGCCCTGGGATCATGACCTGAGCTAAAGGCAGAGGCTTAACCCACTGAACCACCCAGGTGTCCCTAGAAGGGTTATTCTTTAATCCACATAAAAGCCTTTGAAAAATAAATGAATTGGAAAAGTGGTTCATACAGTTCATTCTAGATAAAATGGCTGTGTTAAGCTTTCTTCTTCATATCCTTTTTTTTTTTAAAGATTTTATTTATTTATTTGACAGAACAAGAGAGCCTAGCAAGGGGAGCAGTAGAGGGAGAAAGAGAAGCAGGCTCCCCACCAAGCAGGGAGCCTGATGCAGGGCTGGATCCTAAGACCCTAGGATCGTGACCTGAGCTGAAGGCAGATGCTTAGCCATCCGAGCCACCCAGGTGCCCCTCTTTTTCATATTCTTATCCAAAAACTTTTAGTTTCTCCATTCTGTATTAAGTACAATCTGGCAAATTCAGGCTATTAGCAATATGACCCAACCATACTTTTTAGCCTTTGTATTCCAGTACCTCTTCAGATGCTTAAACCATTTTTTTAATGTACCTGGATTGCTCACAGTTTCTTCATACACTACCCCCATTTATTTTGCACATTTTCTTATTTCTTCATTTGGGGTATCCATCTAAAGCTTTCTCCTCTGACATTTCTGCTTATTAAGCCCTGTTCATTTCCTTCATGGAACATTTTCTGATGTTTTCACCCATATGACTTATTTTTCCTCTCACTTTCCCTACTGTATATTTTAACATCTTCCATAGTATTACTGGTATTTAGCCTCTATATTATATGTGTACTAGACTATAAATTCCTTGAGAACATTCCCCATTTTTTATCATGTGTGTATTTCATAAAACATAAGTGCTGTACTTCCTAGGCATTCAAATATTTATTGATTTATATATGATTTTTAAGGCCAAGCTATTTTTTTAAAAAAATTTATTATAAGTTTTCATTTTCATAAATATTTTGTATTCAGCAATTATGCTGAATTTAATACCTATTTTATTTCCAAAGTAAGTGTATTTTAAAATAACAATGAAGCCTCCAGCCTCCAGTACCATTACTGAGTTCCTTCAGAGGTCAGAATTATGATAAGATGTTTGCTACATGAATTTCAACTTAAACTGAATTGCCAGGAGGCAGAAAAAGAATACAAACTGAAGGCTAAGAAGGACTGCAAATTTTCAGTGCTTCTTATTAGAATTCATATCTCTAAAAAAATATGCTCTGTGAATCCATTAGTTTTGTCCTGTTAAGCATATTAAATCAGTAAGGTAATTCATGGTTTGGTGTATGTGTGCATGTGTGTACGACTCATGTACACACTGTGACTTTAAAAAATATCCCACATAATACTATACAAAGTCGGTACAGTATTAATACAGAGTTTAATAAGAAATACTATAATTTTAAAATTTATTTATTTTTAGAGAGGGGGAGGAGCATAGGGAGAGGAAGAGAGAACCTTAAGCAGGCTCCCTGCCCAGCCACGCCCAACCTGGGGCTCAGTCTCATGACCTTGAGGTCATGACCTGACCCAAAATCCAAAGTCAGACACTTAACCAACTAAGCCACACAGGCACCCGTAGAAATACTATATTTTTTCAGTCCTTTCTAAATAACAGTTATATAGGTAATAATTACAAGAATTATTTAAATATATCAAAATCTATTCAATTTGAAGCTATTCATAAAATATTTACATTTATATATAGCTCTTCTCAAGGTTTTATACTTCCTCATTTTAACAAGATGCAAAATGTAATTTTTTTTTAACTGTTATGGACTTAAAAAAAATTATTTATTTATTTGAGAGAGAGAGAGCATGAGTGGGGGCCAGGGGCAGAGGGAGAGGGAGAAGCAGTCTCCCTGCTGAGCAGGGAGCTTGATCCCAGGACTCTGGGATCATGACCTAAGTCGAACACAAGTGTTCAACTGACTTAGCCACCCAGGCACCTCACAAAATGTTATTCTTAATTGAAGTTCTTAATTATTTATTTTTGTCATATTTATTAAATTTATTATCATTTAGTATTTTGTTATGCCTTAGTCTGTTCCTAACAGAGATGTTATTTTGTAAGTCATGAGTACAAATATGTCAATTTAAATGCTTCTTATAGGAAAATATCCAAGTTTACGTAGCATGGCTTGAGTGAGACCTCAACTCAAGATCCTGCAAAAGAAAGGAATGAATCCATAGTATTTCTTCTAGTCAGTACCTCTCCTGTGATTAGATTTATGCTGTTCCATTTACAACTTAATACCTATTTTGATCATAAGAATGGAGGGATATTGTGTCTTTTTCAGTCCCCATTACAATTTCTGTAATGAGAATATTGTATGGAAATGTTAATGTTTTATGTATTTCTGACAGTAGTAATGTACAATTCTATTTTGACCTTTCCGGTATAATACAGATCGATTGGCTGGGTACTTTATTTCCTCCTTTGTCTACTACTGTAATAGTATATTAAGGAAAAGGGCAAAATAATCAATCAATCAAACTTTCTAATGTGTTGGATAATAGTCCTCCGATTTTGCCTAGTTTAGATAGACATATGTTCATTGTTTAAATATGTCCATAAATATATTCATGTCAGCATAGGTGTTCTATTATTTGGATATACCATTATATATCTTTTCTTGTGAATTATAGTTTTATTTAATATCTAATCTCATGCTTTCCATTGCCAGTTATGGATTGTGAACAAAAAAAATGAAAGTAGTAGCTTTTAGTTTCTAGCTTTTAGAAATTCAGGTGCTTTGTTTGGCAAAGTGGAATGATTTCTCTAGGTATATTGGACAAAGTAGCAAGGTCCCTCAATGTTATTTCAAAATAATAAAAGGTTGTGCACCTTGAGGTTTGTGCACACACATGTAAGGTAACTGAGCTAAATGCATATTCTCAAATTGTTTATGTATGATAGCACTGACAAGGAGAAAAGAACAATTCAAGTCTCATTCAAAGAGTCAGTCCATTACTGTATAGTTTAAACTTATTGGTTCTTATTTGTTTCATACAAAGGCATCTCTGTTCTATAGACCAAACATTTCACTCTAAAAATTCTATAAGGAATATCAAAATCAGTTATGAGTGGGAGAGAGGTCTAATAACTAGTGTCCTGGATCTGGCTTACTCCTAAGGAAATCAATTAATAGCAATACAGTGATTAACAGCACTGTAGGCCTGGTTCCCAGAGTCAATAATTTCCATTTCCACTGCTGCAGGGATTTTATAAAAGAAATGCAATATGTTATCTTGAAGTTAAAATTAGTGTTTTTGCCACCTATTTGCTAGACTTCAAAGCATTGCAAATTATTGAGGGTCATTGCTTATTAGTCCAGGTGACCGTTATACTTTTGATTTCCAGGAGGACATATTATTTGAATACTTGGAACAAAAAGTATAGTGTACACTTCTTTCCAAAGTGAAATAAAAAATGTAATATAATCTTACAATTTTTGGAGGACTTAGCATGGTTTGAGATACTCTAAACAAAAAACTAAAATTGCTTATCTTCTCCCTGGTAATCTTTGATGTGCACTCAATTTTTCCAATACAAGGTGTAGTCCAGTATTCCATTAGAGAAAGGAGAAAGAAAGGAGGAAAGGAGTTACAAGCTAACACTTGTGTTTATATGGAGATAAGGGGTATAATTAAACACTTAAGATGCATATCTGTAACCCTGGAGTCATTTCTTTCTGAATTATCCCAAGGAGAAATCTAGGAGTCATCTTGATTACTTTGTCTACCACACCATTTATATCTAATAGATATTCAGGGAAGGCTATGCCTCCCCTTCTTAGCATTTCTACAATTGCTGTCTCCTTTTCATTCAGCAAGTATTTGTCCAGTTCCCAATTTGGGAGAGGCACTCTGGTTTGAATGTCGCCTGGATTTTTGCAACTATTTATGTTGCTCGTGTTGCTCGTGTCTCCATCTTATTCTCATCCATGACATTCATTGTTACGGCCTTTAGATCATTTTAATGTCTCTAGATACAAGTGTTAAGGGCTTCACATATCTTTTAAGGTTTGGATCCATAAGCATTAATGTCATCACATATTCCATAAATAATTGGCCAGTAACTCTTTCACCAAGAGAATCTCTTGTTTCTTGCCTAGAGGATATTTAAAATTACTTAACAGTACTCAAAAACAGTATGTGCTAGACAAAACTATACTATTTGCATAAACTGATCTTTAAGCGTGGACTGCTTCAATTTTACTTGCTAATTGGCTAATTTCCTTCTACTCAAATTCTTTAACCTGCTCATTTCAATTGTATAGCCCTACTATGTGCCCTGTAATAACTAGTGCTTTCCTTTATCTTGGCACTTACCACCTTGCATTTCAGTTTTAAGTAAACCTTTTAGTTTGAGATCATTGTAGATCCACAAGCAATGGAAAGAGACAGTACAGAGATCCTGTGTCACCTTTATCCAGTATCCCTCTATGGCAGTTATCTCGCAAAGCACAATATCACGATGAGGATATTGACATTGATATAATCTACCAGTCTATTCAGATCTACTCAGACATCTGTGGTGTGTGTGTGTGTGTGTGTGTGTGTGTTTAGTTTTACATAAATTTAACACAAGTGGGTTTGGTGTAACACCACCAAAGTAAAAAATGGAACACTTCTATCACTACAGGGATTTCTCACTTTGACCTTTACTGTGTTTGATTTACCCCATACAATAAACTATGAGTATATTGGTCCTATTGAGAAGTTTAATAAATATTGGAGAGTAAATTTCCTGATTATATACATATATATATATATATGTTTGTGTGTGTCTATGTACATGGATAGATAAATGGATAGACATATGTACATACACATATATGTACATATATAGTTGTTTGAATTGGTATTTTGTTACATTAATTTTGGTTAATGTTCTCATCAGTATCTCTGATTTATACATCCTAATTTTTTGTTTAATAATTGCTATCTAATACTGTAACAACTCATGTTGTTGGAAAGGGTGTGTGTGCACATGTGTGTATGCGTGTGTGTGTGTGTGTGTGTGTGTGTGAAGTGACTCTAGAAGTTTGACCCTTAAAAGCTTAATAAAACTTGTACATGGAACTTGGTGTTTTTGATAGCTTAGATAAACCATGGAATGTGTGATTTAGCATTTCACATGATTACTGTGATTCACACATATTTGAATTCATGCTGATGCTCTGTGCTAAATTCAGTTAGGTGCCAAGATTTGGAATTTGGGTGCATCCACAATATTTTCCCCTCTTCTGTTTATCTGCTTGTTGTGATTGGTGATTACCGGCAGCTGCTGTGCACATTTGCTGATAATAAGAAATGTTTAGAGTTCTGTATCCAGTTTCTCTTGCTTCAGACCCTCCATGATAATCAGCTTATCTGCATTTGGCTTTCACATGATAAGATTATCTTACCCCTATGAGTTTAGTCCTTCCATCATGGGTATAAATCATTATGACTGGGCACACAGAGATGTTGGCTAGAAAACAAGCAAGAGTAGATCATTCTGGCTCAGCAATTGGAATCAGCCCCCAATCCCTTGGAGAAAAGATTAAGAGTTGGTCATCAAACATTCTTTTCTGCATCTCTCTTCATTGTTAACTGGTCCCTGGAGATGGAGGACTGTTTCTTAACGGTGTTTCTGAGGAGAAGGTCCAACCATCAGCTAGAACTCTGTCATATTTGGATGTTAGTAGGAGGGTACCAGAGGGAATGTTTCAGAGATGGTCAGTAGGTATTCTTCTGTTCCATTTGCATACTTCAGTCACAATATGGGATGCAGAAGAGGGTATCTGGAACAAGGGTTTAAAACCCATATACTCTCTTTCAGTTAATGTCCCTTTAAGTATCTTTATGTCAGAGTAGGAAATACAAGAGAGGCTAAGACAGAATGAGAACAAATCTATTGATTGAGAAGAAGTGGTGCTCTTCATTCATCTTAATAAATGTAGCTTCTTTAGGAAATCTCATATCATTTAGTTAAGCAGCTTGAAAAGATGGATCTGCATACCCACCTCTGAATGGTTTGTGTATGAAATCTCTTATCTGTGTCAACAGCATCTATTCGGTAATCTGAAATACATCAAATGCTTCTAAAGCCATCTTTGTTTAACTTTAGGTGAGTCTCATTCCACTGGCTTCGGCTCAACCTGAGAATGATTGATTATTGGTTCTTAAAATTTGCTGCATATTAATATCACCTGGGAGGCATTCAATACTCCTACTCCTGATGCCCAGGTGATACCCTCCTCCAACTGAATTGTGACCTTTGGGATCCTGTACAGCTTACAAGCGATTCTAATGGGCAGCCAAGTTGAAGAACCAGCAATTAACTGCTCATTCTCAGATACTCATATCAAAATAATCTTCTCCTCTGGTTTATTGGGGTAGGAAAAATCTTTAATTTACATTCTCATGTCTTTCATTCATTGATATATTTTAAAGTTTCGTGTTACTCTGTGTTCCTCTTTGCTATTATAAACACCTCCCTTTTTGTTAAGGTGTAAATATCTACAAAATATTTTGTCCTCAGATCTCCTAATTTTATGTCCTAACATATCTCAACAAAACTCATGGTGTCTTCTCTGTTAGCTTTACACATTGAGGTATAAAATTATATTCAGTTAGATGTAGAAATAAAAATTCGGTGACTTTTGGCAAATGTGTATACCCATATAGCTATCCCTCCAATCAAGATATATAATATTTCCATTGTTCTTATTTTCATCTCCATACAACACAATTCTTAATGATAGGATGGTATGGATTTGTAAGGATATGCTATACTTTGTTTATCAGTGCCCTAATAATAAATAATAGTGCTACTTCCTTCATTATAAAGTTGTTAATATTCATGCGTGTGTATATATTTACATACACCTGTATATACAAGTATTTCTTTGGGGTGGCTACCAGAAGTACAAATGTTCATTCAAAGCACCTATACATATTTACTCTTAAAGATTTATGTATTTTAGAGGAAGAAAGACAGAGAGGGAGAGGGAGTCCTAAGCAGACTCCGCACTAAGCACAGAGCCCCACATGGGGCTTGATACCAATGCACCAAGATCATGACCCAAGCCAAAACCAAGAGTCAGGCGCTTAACTGACTATGCCACCCAGGCACCCCTATATTTACTTTTCATAATCCTGCCAGATTATCTTGATGTATTGCTTTGTACTATAGGCTAGTTTTCCCTTATGTTGTGAACATGGAAAGCCAGATGGAGACTGCTATTAGGACCAAATTAAGAAGAGTTTTACTTGGAGTATGATATTTAAGTGTGTTTCAGCAGTGGGCCTGACTTTTCTCTTCACCCATTACCTCTCCATATGTATTGTGAAAATCCAGATTTATGCTGCTCTGTTTCTATTTTGACCCCCAAAACAATAAAAAAAGAAAAAAGAAAAAAGCTCTCACCACTTTGAGTTTATGAGTTTATCTGGAGGTAGACATAACAATCCAGTTACTTCACTTCCAGTGAGTGACTGACCTATTTCTTAAGCAGTCCTTCAATTAGGTATCATAAAATCTTGTCACACCTCACTTTTAGTTGATCTAAACTGAACCTGGAGTTTCTCAGTAGCTTCAATGGCAAAGCCTATTCTTACCTACACAATAGTCTTATTTTGTACCTGTTTTGGTTGATAAGGCTTTTTCCTTTTCCAAACATGATCTCATCTGTTTTTCTATCTTCTAGTTTTTTCTACTATTTCCTGTTATATTGCTATTATATATTTAAAAGAAATATCTTTCCTGCTAATTCAAATGAATTTAATTGAAAATTAGTGGAAAGAAGTAATAAATGCATGTGCCCAGTCTGTCATCTGTAAACGGAATCCCTATTCTGATTCAAGAATCACAACTCACTCATACAGCTTCAATGACTGTGGTTCACCCATGGTATGTAGCCATATCTCCTCACATTTTATTCTCTTCCTGAAGTTAATAATCATTATACTATGTTCTTTATTCTTTTTCTTTAACACAAAAAAGAGGCAAATGTTAGAAAAATTTTCAACATTGTTTGATTTAAAGTGTTTGTTAATATCAGTTTACTCTTGGTATTTGAGCAGTTTTGATTGATTATATGTCTTTATGCATGAATGTTTATATGGATATATGTTTATTGGGGTTCAGGGGGCCGTTTCAAATTGAGATAGTTCTTGCAAAGAATTGGTAATGAGTGATTGATTTCATGAACATATAAGAATCTGCATTACTGCCTTTTCTACTTTCTGAGATTCCTATGACTATATTTTCTGAATAAAAACAATAGTATCCAGACTCTCAAAAAGAATGTATAAGCAACAAAATAGTTTTGCTTCTAATTTCAGTTTAGGATACAAGATGAAATTGGAGACTTGTTTAGATGACATTAAAATTGGCTTAGTTGAGTTGTAACAAGTTACATTAAACAAGAAACCATTGAATTAAGAGGAAAAAATGGAATTTACTTCATATGAAAGCCAATTTCCAATTTTTAAGTTTTATTTCAAGCTAAATGATGAATAGTTCTTTTTTTTTTTTTGGAGGAAACTGAACCTTAATAGAAGTTCTTTTTGACAAAATATGCTTATAGGTATTTTAGTATTTTGATCATCACTAACCAAAGAAAGAGTTTTATGAGTTTGTGATTTTTTGCTCTTTGTTTTGTTATTTTTTTTTTGTTGTGTTTTGTTTTTTGCTTATCTGTACAAAAAGTAAGATTATGCAATGGGAAGAAATTTGCCTTGGCATATATAGTGGAAGTTCATAGGACTCTTTCATACATGTAGCCCTAGACCAGTGGCTTCCAGGGACCTTGACTTTGAATGTTCATGGCATAATATATACAGCTTGATAAAGCAGAGCTCCTCCAGAACATCTTGGGAAATTTTAGTAACTTTAGAGTCATGATCAGTATTAATAATTTTCCAATTAGGTGCAAAGATATTTTAATAATATAGATTTTACATTTTTTAAAATGTTTAAAATTTTATGTAAAAAACTTTGATAACTGTGCTTCCGAAGAACACACTAAATTCCAGCATACTTAAATAATATGTGTTAAAATATAAGAGAGAGAAAGTTTCAAGTTCAAATTAGGGTTTTACCATTTTGAATCCTTATTCTAAGAGTTATGGAGAAGTATTATAAGAACTCAATTTCATTTACTGGAAATACATGATTAAGAGTAGTAGGGCACTTCAGCCAAAGAATGGTCCTATAAAAGAACTCTTCATTAAAAGAAAACATTTTTCTTAGTTGAAGAATGTTATTTTCTAGGTTTTGCTTCTATGAGTTTAAAATATTAGCTGTAAAAGAAAACTAAATATACAAAGGAGTTTAACTGATCAAGAGGTAATTGAGGGGCACCTGGGTGGCTCAGTGGGTTAAAGCCTCTGCTTTTGGCTCAGGTCATGATCCCAGGGTCCTGGGATTGAGCCCCACATTGGGCTCTCTGCTCCTCGGAGAGCCTGGTTCCTCCTCTCTCTCCGTGTCTGCCTCTCTTGCCTACTTGTAATCTCTGTCTGTCAAATAAATAAATAAAATCTTTTAAAAAAGAGGTAATTGAATCCTACTAATTGGCTACAAAGTTTTATTTTTCTGTAATACAAAATGTTTCACAAATGTAGAAATGAGAACTTAAGAGATTCTGTGTCAGTTAGGGTAGGCTAAGCTACAGATGCTAATAACAAAATGTTAGACTCAAGGGAAGAATAACCTATTTCTGTCTTATCTAATAGTGTGGGGCCAGTATTCCAAGACAAGGAAAAAAGTGTGTGTGTTTGTGTGTGTGTGTGTGTGTGTGTGTGTGTCAGTTGGGCGGGGAGCAGGGGTAAGGGGAGCAGGGAAGGGATAGAGTAGGGGGAGCCTTGCTCCAAGTGTTCATTTGAAATTCCAGATCAATAAGAACTCTTCTATCTTCAATATGTGGCTTCTCTAATTGTAGGCATCAAAAGAGGAAAGAGCATGAAGGGATGCACACAGAAAAACTTAAGGATCTGTCCTAGAGGTAGCACGTATCACTCTGTTCACATTACTTTAATTACATTTGAGTTTTATAGCCATATCTAACTGTAGTAAAGGTTGGGTGGTAGCTTTTGCTCTATGCCCTAGTGAAAAACAAAAGATTTTGGTAGATAGTTCGTAACTTTTACCATGCAAGCCAGTGTGCATTGCTAATTTCTGAATTTGGGTTTATTTCCTTTATGTCCAAGGATCCTAAATTTTTTAAGAAACTGGTTTCCTCATAAACATGATCAGTTTCTTCTTTTTAGAAAACTCTCCTGACTTAAGCGGAGAGCAGCCTTTTAGCCCTTTTACACACAGAAAGACACCAGCACACAGAGACACACATGAACACACAGAGAAAATGATTCTGTACTGGAAGGAAAAGAAGAAATTGAAAGCTAATCTTTCTGACCCCAGGTACTGGTTTGATTTTCTCTTGAGCAGTCAGCTCTGCCACTTCATCCCAGGAAAGAAATGGCAGGAGAGAGTGCCTTGCAGCAGGAGATGTGACGGCGGGATGGGGGAGCATGATCCTTGGTCGCTTGGGCTGTAAGGAATGGGCACGGGTCGGACAGCTTTCTCCTTCTATGAAAAGGGGTGCTGCTTTATGAGGCCAAATTGTAGGGACAATGGAATTCTGTTGGGGAGTTAGGAGCCCAGTGCAGAGGAAAGTAGGCAAGAGTTCTGTCCTCTTACACCATGGCCTTCTTCGAGGACCCCTGCCACAGTTGCTCTATCCTTTGCAGAAGCGACAATGAAGCACAAAGATCTCTGACTGACAGCAGTTCCAGTCCCTCAAGTACTTAACCATCTCCTCCTGGATTAGCATTCAAGAATCCTCATGTGCTTTGAAGAATCTTCCTCCCATGCTGTTCTGTTTTGCAATTCTTTCAAGTATCACAGCACTCGTTTAGAACATTCTCCTCCTTTTTTTACCCCTAACATCCCCTCAGATCTCCTTAGCTCATAATTGTACTCTTCAGATCTCAATGCTCTTGATTCCCTGAGCACACTAGACTGAATTCGCTCTCCCAAGCTGCGATTGCTCCCTTAGCCATCTGTACTTTACCTCTTAGACAGATATGACACTTACATGGGTCTCTTAAATGCTTGACTTCCCCTACTAAATTGTTAACTCCCTGAGAACAAGGAATGGCATATCCACAGTGCATTGCTCAGGACAGAGGACAGCCCTTAGCGACAGTACTGCCAGTAAAATAGCTATTAGTTGAAAATTTTTATTATATATTTTTCCATGTATAGCCTATATTATCCAACCCTGACTGTAGGCAATCACATACTTGAAACAAATTTTTTTTTAACCTTAGGTTCTCTATACTGATTTCAGAAAACCTACAGGGCTCAGAATTAAAGTCACTCTGATTGATTCTAAAATCAAGTGTTCCCTATGTTGTTTTATTTCAGTTGACCAAGCACAATATATGTGTGTGTGTGTGTGTATTTATATACCTATATATAACTTATATATATAGTCAAAGATATGGGATACTCATAGATTATCTTACTAATATATGTTTTCATCATGAAAGATTACAAGCATGTGAATGGACAGTGTGATTTAAAAAGTAATTTAAAAAATAATTTAAATAATAATTAAAAATAATTTAAAACAAATATTCTACTTCTGGATCAGTAGATTTTCATGTTTAAAAAGAGTTCATAGAACTACAAAGGTAAAGTGTTAGGAAAGCAACGTTTTCCAAAGTTATAGAAAGGATGGTATAGCATAATAGTAAAGAACATAGGTTCTGGGGGTGCCTGGGTGGCTCAGTGGGTTAAAGCCTCTGCTTTCAGCTCAGGTCATGATCCCAGGATCCTGGGATCGAGTCCTGCATCGGGCTCTCTCCTCAGCAGGGAGCCTGCTTCCTCCTCTCTCTCTGCCTGCCTCTCTGCCTGCCTGTGATCTGTCAAATAAATAAAATCTATAAAAAAAAACCCCACATGGGTTCTAGAGCTCAATCGTGGGGATTCAAATCTCAGTTCCATTACCTGTGTGATTTTAGGGGAGTTATGTAGCTTCTCTGTGCACCTAGTCCCCCCTTGGTAATGAAATGTGATGAAAATAAGACCTATATTGGATACATCATATAATGTTCCTTCTTCTTCGCATCCTCCTCCTCCTTTTTTTCTTTTTCATTTTCTTAATTTAAGGAAATGCTCTACATAAATGCCGTCTATTATTTTAGGAAGCATCAACAGAACATGATTTCTGAACTTATGAAAAAAACTGGCCAGTGAAATAAGAACCTTACTGATGTGTTAATTAATCCAATATTATTTCATTAGATTATACTCTTGAGTAGTGGTTATATATGGCAAAGCTTAAACAAATACCATGATTGTATTTTTTTTTAAAGCTACCATGAAACCATATGATAATTGACTCTCTCTGCTTGACTTATTTCACTCAGCATAATCTCCTCCAGTCCCATCCATGTTGATACAAAAGCTGGGGATTCTTGTGGAGTATAAGGAGTAGCACGGAGGACATTGGGAGATGGGGAGAAGAAGTGAGTCGGGGGAAATCAGAAGGGGAGACATACCATGAGAGACTCAGAGACTCAGAAACAAACTGAGCATTTTGGAGGGGAGGGAGGTGAGGGTTGGGTGAGCCTGGTGGTGGCTATTGTGGAGGGCACATATTGCATGGAGCACTGGGTATGGTACATAAACAATGAATTTTGGAATGCTGAAAAAAATAAAAGAAAAAGAAAAAAGAAAAAATTTTTTAAAAAGCAAAAAACCCCAAACAAACAAAACAACCAGCTACCATGTCTGCTGGGCACATGAACAATAGAAACTAAAATTTAGGACCAAGAGGGTGCCCAGGTGGCTTAGTCAGTTAAGCATCCAACTCTTGATTCTGATTCAGGTCATATCCCAGGGTTGTGAGATTGAGTCCCAAGTTGGGCTCCACACTGGGCGTGGAACCTGTTTAAGATTCTCTCTTTCCCTCTCCCCACTCCCCACCCCCGCTTGCATTCTTTCTCTCTCTCCCTCTCTCTCTAAAAATGTAAATAAGAGTAAAATAAAATTTAGGACCAGGATATTTTATCATAATTACATTCTTACTCACAAATGAAGCAATGTTGAAAAATACTAATTATATTTAATAATAGTATGTCAATTAAGAAAACTATATTGCCAAGCAACATTTTGCTTTGTGCAATTTAGTTTTTTCCTAATAAATACTGATCTGCTCTACTTGAATGAAACCTGTAGACACTATTAGCAAAACTTTTTTTTTTTTCAAATGGAAAGAAAAACAAGGGAGAAAATTAGGCAGCAAACAAAAAAGCCACCTTTAGTGCTAACCAGGAGAATGTTATGTGTGACAGGATATGTGCAGTTATTCAAAGACTTTGTTGCTACCAAAATGAGCTAATTTTGGACACCAATCAGGGCAGAGTAGTTCTGCTCAATATGCAGACGCTCAGGCATGTTGCGTAATTTGCCCTAATTGCCACAGTATTGTCTTAGTTTATAATTTATGTTGTACTATTCTGTGGAAGCACTTAATACTATTGTAAATGCTCTAGAGTTTTCCTGTAAGATTTGTTAGTATTGCATAGAATTTGACTATTGAATGATAACTATAACCTGAAACTCAGTTGCAATATACTTTAAATTTAACATCAGTAGCCTAGAGATTTTTAATTCACATTGTATAGAATGTCATTCTGACTATAATTTTTTGTTGAAATTACCAGTTACAGTTATTCCACTGTACATAATCACAGCAATCAGTCCAGGTCTGCTTATCAAAGAAATAAATGATCATCTATAAGAGACAGAAGAGATTTTATACTTTAAATCTGGAAAAAATGTTCCTTCCCAGGAACCTAGGAACAGAGACAGATACTTGGATTAATAGTGTATAAATAACATTGGAAAATATAATTACTAAGAAAAAATATCAATGTTATAATTTTTTCCGCAACATTTATCAGGCCTTTTCAGATATAGACACTATCACTTGTGTCTTAAAATCTAGACCTAAAGGGGCCCCTGAGTGGCTCAGTTGGTTAAGCTTCTGCCTTTGGTTCAAGTCATGATCTCAGGATCCTGGGAGTCCGCATTGAGCTCTTTGCTCAGCGGGGAGTCTGCTACTCCCTCTGCCTCTCTCCCTGGCTTGAGCTCTCTCTCACTCACTCTCTCTCTTTCGAATAAATAAATAAAATCTTAAAAAAAAGTCTAGACCAAGATTTTCTTATCTAATATTGAAAACCAAAGTCCTATTTCACTCCTTCAAATCTGTAAGTTTCAGGAAACTAGAACTAGCCATGTTCCGTAATCTATCTGACAGGTGACAGAAATCCACATGGATCCTACTTACTTAGCAAGACACAATCCGGTATTGTGCTCAAAATACAGATCTGCACTTACTTGTTGCAGCTCTGGGTATATTACATTTTTATTTTGTGCCTATTCCTCAAATACATAGATATAATAACGTTAACTTTAGTATAATGCCTATCTCACAGGATTCTGTAAGGACTAAATGAACAAACCCATAAAAAGCATTTGCCACATGCCTAATAAAACCTTGTTTAATAGGCATTACATATTATGATTAATATTTTAAACAAGAAAATATTAATTCCTCTTTACTAGTACGCTTGCCACAAAATTCCTAGTTCTGAAGTAATAGTCTCTTAAAATAATAGGTCTATATGTGTAATGTTTTAGCTAAATTAAGGATGACAAAATAAGAATAAATAGAGTCAAGATAAAGTTTCAGGTAAAAGATGTTAAAAAGTAGTTTTTGTGATATGTTTTAAGTAATTGAACTTATAAGCAAAAGTCAATTTACCTTTCTATTTTTAAATGCAACACTTAAAACATTAATATTTCTCCTTTCAGGAGATTAACTCATATTAAGCATTTAGAATTCCCAATAAACTATTTAATTAGTATTTATTTAATAAGAATTTAATAAGAATGATTTTAACTTCACTACATTATAACTAAGCAAACATGCCTATTCCCAAGAACTCATATATTAACAGAACATGCAGCTGTCAAGTATTTTTTGAAAAGGCAATCAAAATAACTGAAAAACTCTTTTTGGATGACATAATCCAAATGCAGAAATGCATTAGAACATCCTCTGCATATTCCATAGCTTAATGACCAGTCTCATCTTCATTTAGCATTTTTCAGCTCCTTGTGCGTAAAAGGATGGAAGTAATTTTAAGATCATCTTTCATACAAACACAAACCACCTCTACAAATTATAAGAGCTACAGGGAATACAAATGTAATATATTACCTGAGCAAAACACAAAGCCCTTCACTCTGATGTTCACAGCTTTACCTTGGAGAGAAACTGCCAATTACGAATCAGCAAAATGTGTGAAATTCTTTTATAGTGGAAATGCCCAAAGTCCAGCAATTATTAAAGTTAAATACAACATGGGGTGCCTGGGTGGCTCAGTGGGTTAAGCCTCTGCCTTCGGCTCAGGTCATGATCTCAGGGTCCTGGGATCGAGCCCCATGTCTGGCTCTCTGCTCAGCAGGGAGCCTGCTTCGCCCTTTCTCTCTGTCTGCCTCTCTGCCTATTTGTGATCTCTGTCTGTCAAATAAATAAAATCTTAAAAAAAAAAAAAGTTAAATACAACAAAGCCGCATGATAAAGAGAATGAGATACCTTTCTTATAAATAAATGTGTCGGGTGTGGATAACATATTAGTGAAGTTCTTATTGACCCTTTCTTTTGAGATAGTGACTACTTTTGGCCTTGGGATACAGAAGAATCAAATGTTACCATGCCAAATGGAAAATGATCATACTGATTTCCTTACCCAGCAATTGAAAGCCTCACATATGATAGAAAATTTTTATTTAAAAAAAACCCTAAATTGCATGTTTTTCATTTACAGATAAGTGACTTCCCTTGAGGAAAATGTTAACTTTGTACTTCATATTAGATTTAAAGATATATTGTATTTCGTAAGCAGTTTTCTCCTAATTAATATCAGAATGGGAATTTTGAGTCATTTCTAGCAACCACATTTTTTTTGTTTTGTTTTTTTCTTTTTTGCTTTCTGTTTTCTGTCTGTTCTTACTAAGTGATTTGTATATGCCTGGCATCAATTAGTTTCCTCAGTTACAAATGTCTTTCTTTTAAAAACTAGGTTTGATTTAGGAGCTTTTATGTGATTTTAAATATAATGCTTTTAGGTTTCTTAAACTGTCAACCAAATATCTTTTTAAATGTATTATGACAGGGATTTCATATACTAAATTAAGCGAAGGAGGAAGATGTTTTATCCGAGTGTCATGATTGGGTTTCCTTTTCTTCTGAGCTCAGCCCTACTCATCCCCAACACTTTTTCTATTTCTTTGAGTAAGGTAATGAACTGAGAGGATTCAAGTTGGCAACCTGCCCCCTTCTGATTAGTTCAAAATGGGTTCCCCGTCATTATTTTCCCTGTTCTACAATCTATTCAATTCCAGGATTGTGATAATGATGTTTTCTCTTACAGAGCTATTGTGCTACTTAATTAATGTTTGTTACATACTTGGATATCCTTGAATGGTAGATGATATTCTGGAGGCAAGTACATTATTATTTCATTAAAATTAATGCCAAGATGAAACATAATGTGGAAGGTGATGGCCTGGAAATTGTTTCCTATCACCAAGTGGAAAGGATATATTTGTTTGGCAGCTTTTTAAGTACAGTGAAACAGGTGGCCATCAGCAAACCGATACATAGAGAAATAAAGAGTTCATCCAGATAATTTAGATCTTAATTGAATTATTTACAAAGTATATGAAGTTTGAGTTTCTTTTGCAAGATGGAGATTTTGACCAGTTACTTTATTAGAGGGCAAATAGAGACCTATAAGGGAAAAAAAAATACAAATTAGATTTACCCCAAAATGTTTACTTTCGTGCAGTAAAAAAGCATGAGCTTGGAGTTAAGATGGGCTTGAATCCAGTTACCATCAATGTTGAAGTTCCCTGATGCATAGATGAGATCTGTCTTGTTCACTGCCATTTTCCTGATACATAAAACATATCCTTGCTTCCACCTTATTCATATTTCTTCTTAACTAAATGTTCTGGTTTTTTATATATGTTTCACCAATCTTCCCCAACACACTTTGTAGTTTTTATATGTTTCATTAAAAAAGTCTTCCCTTGGTGTGCCTGGCTGGCTCAGTAGGTAGAGCATGTGACTCTTGACTCTTGATCTCGGGGTCATGAGTTCAAAGTCCACTTTGGTCCTAGAGCTTACTTAAAAAAAAAAAAAAGTATTCTCTTACTTGAAGTGATTAAAACAACTGCCTATATTTTATTCTATAAATTTTACTTTTTATACATAATCGATCTTAATCTATGTGGATTGTATTATTTTGAAGTAAAAATTTTAAAAATTATAAAAGGAAAAACATTGCTAGTCTAATTTGAAATTTTTTAAATAAAATTCAGTTTTATTAGATATGATCTCCCGAGAGAAACTTACAGGCTACTAAAGAAAATAACCCCATCACTCCAGTTGCTTCACCAAGTCACAGAAATCATATTCTATATAAGATTTGCATGGGGCGCCTGGGTGGCTCAGTCAGTTAAGTATCTGCCTTTGGTTCAGGTTCTAATTTGAATTTTAATGTGGGTGCCTGGCTGGCTTAGTCAATTGAGCGTCCATCTCTTCATTTCATCTCAGCTCATGACCTCAAGGTCATGAGATCGAGCCTGGTGTTGGGCTCCACTAGAGAGCCTCTCTCTCCCTTTCCTTCTGCCCCTACCCCCCCAAAATAAATAAATCTTTAAATAAATAAATAAATAAATAAATAAAAATAAAAGATATATTTGGGAATAATTAATATACCAATACTCTGTCTTCTAATAATGAATTTTAGTATGTTATGTTTTTTCCCAATAAAGCCCTATACATATTTTAAGGGTTTTTATACTTAGTTTCATGTGCTAAGACTGTAAGTGGTGTACTTTTTAAAAAGAAATTTAAATATCTGATTAAATGTACTAAACTTGGAAGTATAGTGTACGTCAAGAAGTATCTATATTTTTATCTAACAGGTGCTTTTAAATAAATTGTTTGATCTTCCTTCCCTGCCGTGAATGGCTGCTAAGATAGAAGCCATCACTTTCAGAACACTTTCAGTTACAGAAACAAACTTTATCTCAGTAATTATAACTCATGTTGAGGTATTAACATGATGTTTCCATTGTAGAACCCAATTTAAAATGTAAGTCTTCCTTCAAGTTCATAGATTTTATCCTCTCTCTAGTGTAGGACTGACTTATGCCTAGGAGACCTGGGCTAGAGGATTCTGTCCCCATCTCTTCCTTCCTCATTCTTTTACCAAGCTCTCTACAACTTCTGGGTTCCCTTTTCTTCTCCAATGTAATTGTGGTGTCAAAGCAAAGACTGCAGTGAACAAAATGGACAGGCACAGAGGATTTATTTAGGACCCAGAGTCCAGGGCTCAGTCTGAGTTCAGCCTTGCTTGAAATAAAGGGTTGGAGAGTCTTGGGGGAGTCTTAGGCCACCTGTGTTTGCTAATTGTCTTTCCCCACGGGAAAAATGACCTATTCTTATCTTCAAAGCAGGAAGTAGTTTTACAACACAGGGCAAGGCTCCCTGATAGGTCCTCTGTCTTCCTTGATGAGTACATTTCAAAGGATGGCTCTCAGGTCCTCAGAAAAGACATTTTGGGTTGTAAAAAACTGGCAAGAGGCTTTTAAAAAGGATTTACATGTTAACAGGGCAGAGAAAGAATTTACAAGTACACTTTTCCTAAAGTAAGTGTTCTTTTACTTTCTTTAAGGTTTTATTTATTTATTTGATAAAGAGAGAGTCAGAGAGCACAAGCTGAGGAGATGGCAGAAGGAGAGGGAAAAGCAGGCCTGATCTGGGGCTCCATGCCAGGGTCCTGGGATCATGACCTGAGCTGAAGGCAGACGCTTAACCATCTGAGCCACCCAGGCACCCACAAAAGTAAATGTTTTAAGGAAAGGGCCTGTCTGAAGGGAGGGAAAAGCCTGTCTGAAGTTTAGTTGAGCTGAGGGGAAGGTTAAGGCCATCTTTGCCCATTGCCCTCCTCTGTCTTGTGCCTTAGCCAAAATTTAGACAACAGGAAAATCCCTTTTTCATCTATAACTTTTTCTGATTGTTTATGCTGGTGTTTAAGAATACAATCAATTTTTGTAAATTAATTTTTGTTTTATTCTGGAAAACTTGTGGAACTCTCTTTATTATTACAATAATTTTTTTGTGAAGTCTGTTAGCTTTTGTATGTAAGCAATTATTTTGCCAGCGAATTATGACAGCTTTGTGTCTTTCTGTTTAATCTTTCTCTTTTTTCTTTTGTTCTTTTTTTGTTTTTGTTTTTACTTTCTGTGCTCACTAGAACCTTTTTACAATGTTCAATATATGCAGTGATGAAAGGCATTCTTTTCTTCTGCCTGACTTTAAAAGAATGCTACTGGTCTCTCCTCACCTTTAAGTATGAAATCTGATACAAGATCTTTAAGAGGATTCTACTGAAAAGGACAATACCTTTACATTTTTATTTTATTTTATGTTATTAAGAACTTTTACCTTGGGATTGGATTTTATAAAGGAATTTTCTCCCTTTGTTACAGATTTGGAGATTTAATACAAATTTAATATAGTCAAAGATAATGATGTTTGTATTCTATATAGGTTTTTTTTAGTTATTTATTTATTTTCATTTCAAAATGAACACAGAAATTGACTGACACTTTTTCCTAGTACTTTTGAAATGTTATCTTTTTATATTTAAATATTTAATGCCTCTGGAATTAATGTTAGTAAATGCTGTGTCCCAGGGCTCTATAATTGTTCTCATTTGTGATGTCATTAGAATCATCAATAACATGGGGTTATGCTAGGATTTGTTCCTTGGCATAATTCTTTATGATATAATGATAGATATCATAGACTATGAAGATAGAATACTCGTGTTCAATATCCAGCTTCTCTACCTTCGACTCTATGTCCTTGGTGGATATTTAATGACCTAGCACCTAGTTTACTCATCTGTAAAACTGAGATGAAAATAGTAGTATGGTAGGAAGAATTATAATGATGTTCCCCCAAGATTCTCACCTTCTGGTTATTCCATCAAATGCTAACCTAGGTACCACTGTCGTGGGACTTTGCAAGTGGAATTAAGGTTACTTATCAATGAACATTAAGATGGGAAGATTATCCTGAATTGCCCAGGTGGGCTCAATATCATTGCATGAACCCTTAAATACAGAAGAGGAAGGAAGAAGAAGGCAGCCAGAGATATTTGGCTAGAGTAGAAAGCAGGAGAGAGATTCCAGGTATTAGAAGGACTCATCCCACAGTTGCTGGCTCTGAACACATGTCAAGGAATGTGGGCAGCCACTAAAAGCTGAAAATGGTAGTTGGCTGAGAGCCAGCAAAGAAATAGGGACCTCAGTCCTACAACCACAGGAAGTTAATTCAGCCAACAATTTAATGAACTTGGAGGTGGATTCTTCCCCAGAGCCACTATTAAGAAACACAGCCTTAAGACACCTTGATTTTAGACTGGCAAATATTTTGTTGAACATGTAACCAGTAGAAACTATGTATAGTAAGTTTGTTGTCTTAAGGCCCTAAATTTGAGGTAATTTGTCATGGCAGTGAGGGGGTTCAGGAAATACCCTATCCCACCCCACCTTCCCCCAGAATGTGCCACTTTGTCACATGGATTATTTTGAGCTGAAGATACTTGAGACCCTTTGGGCTTAAGAGGAACTTTTGTCCCTTCCTTAACCACACAGAAGAATCTAAATTGGGTGTCTTTCCCAGAATAAGCGTTATTAACAGAGATAAATTTTATTTGGGCAACCCATCTGTATGGTAGGGCAAATATCTAATCACCAAACATCTGCTCTTCTTATCACCTTGTGAAATGCTTTCCTTTCCTCTGAAATCTCAGATCTCTACACCCTTCTCCTTAATTCAGAATGACATATATACCTCATTTTGCCTGACTGTCTTTGGAATTTCCATGTCTGTGTAGATTCCTTGTATGTACACCTATTAAATTCAATTTTCTCCTGTTAATCTATCTCATGTCAACTGGATTCTTAGTCTGATTCTACAACCTTTGAGAAGACAGGAATTCTTGCTTCCAACAGTAGATCAGACAACTAATGCAAGTACATGTATGAAAGAATTATGCATATTAAATAAGTTCACTTGTATAAAACACAAAGGATAGTGCCTAGTGAGAATTAAGTGAAAAATTGTGACTTTTATTAAGCTACTCCCTTTATTATTTCCTTCACCCAGATCTGATCTTATTTTTTATATTATTAATAATTTGGTATAAAATGTACTCTTATTGTTATATATATATGTATATATATATATATATATATGTGTGTGTGTATATATATATATATTAAAAATATGTTCTTAGATACCCTACTCATTTATCCTTCCTCATTCTTTCAAATTTAAATCACCATTGGAATATTTTTTTATTTTTATTTTTTTTACCATTGGAATTTTTATTAGGAATACTTAAACATGTATACATCGGATTCTACTTTCTATTTGATTCCATTGATAAAAATCAAAGCTTTTATAAAAGCCAGATGGCTATTGAATACTTATTATGTTTGTGCTCTCTCAAGAATTATTTTTGCTATTTCTCTTACTATTGTGTCCATGTTTATATTATTTTAGTCAATTTTTCTTTTATTTTCAAAGATACATGTTATTCTTTAGTTGTATTTTATTCTCTATCCTTTATATATGTTATTTGTTATTGCATTATCAATAGTGTATATTTAATGTTCTCCCATTCTAAATATTTGTCTTTATTCTCTGGATTATAAGGGACATTCCTACAGTTCTCATTTGCATCACTGAATAAGTTTCATATTGTTTTCATTCAAAAGTAGATCAAGTTTTATGAAATTAAATTTGTCTTGTAATATTTTTATATCCTGGTGAGTTCTTCCCCCCCTTCCTCCCTATCTCCCCATGCTTTGTTTCTATCACTTACCTTTTTCATTTGAATTAATTGTTATCATCTCATCTTTTATCTATTTTATATGGTCAACATTTTCTTTAATTTTTAAGAGTATTCAATTATATTTTTATATTTATCTTCATTACTATTTTACTTTTTATGTTGACTTTTTTCCATTGGTTTTATTAAGGAATTCAGATGTTATTTGTTTCCCAGTCATTAATTAGGGAGATCTCTAACTTGGCTTAGGTTTGACATAAAGAGAATGGGTAAATTATTTCTGCTCTTTTCTCATTCTTTGAGTCAGAAATGAATTTGGATTGTAAAATGTATCCCTAACTAACATTCTTATTACAATTAAAAGGCTTTCTTTTTTTCAATGACAGGATTTTATTACTGGAATATTTGAAGCAGGTCACAGTTCCTTCCTTTTCAGAAACAGTGCATGAGGCACTGTAACCCCTCACACACCAACATTGCAGCATTTTCCATCCCTGTCCTCCCTGTAATAGACTTCACATGCTAGGCTGTTATCAGTCACTGGATGTCAACTCAGTCCTGAAATGGAAATGAATGAGAATTAAAGCATCCAATGTGGTTCACATTCTTGGGAAAAAACAAAACAAAACAAACAAACTGGAGACTTCTCCTGTAAGGTGTATGGATGTATGTTTCGGCTAGAAAAAGGAGTAGATATTTCTCCTTTCTAGTCTGGGAAGATTTGTTTTCTCTGTGATTGAATGAAAATCTGCCATTGTCTTCTCAACACCTTTCATTTTTTTGTGTTAGGGTCCTATCTCTGCTATGATTCGTGACCGTTTCTTTGGAACTTGGAAAATTCTTGACCAGTGGTTCAGTTTTTAGTAGTTTATTTTGAGAGAGAGTGCAAGAGCGCACATATGCACGCACACACACACAAGCAGGTGGGAGGGGCAAAGAGAGAATCTTAAGCAGACTCCATGGCCATGGGCCATCGAGAAGTCTTAACACGGCTCAATCCCATGCTTAACAGACCCAGATACTAACTGGACTAAGCCATCCATGTGCACCCAATTTTTAGTAGTTTTGTAACATTATATCTTTTTTCTGTGTTCTCATGAGTATTTCAATTGAAAGTCAGTAGCCCTTGCTAGAGGTCATTATTTCACATTGTAGTAAAATTTCATTTTTTCTGTATATTTCATCAAACCAATAGGTAGTGGAAAATCATCTAAGATTTTGACAATAGATTGAATGTTGACCTTTCCTTGTAAAGGATGAAATTTTGGTTTCTCAGATATTTTGAAATATTTTGTGAAAACTGGGCAATGGAATGTCTGGTAACATTTGAAATTCTGATTTTTACTTTGTATTTTTTATGATCACAAAATAAGCCAACTAAGCTTTCCATATTTTTTTCAAATTATTTGGTCACAATAGAGAAGATATTTTTGAAATACTGTTTAGTCAGACTTTTCAGGGGAGAAGTCCTCTATAGTTATGTGTCAGTAGTAAACCCACAGAAGCTGACAGATAATGATGTGACTATCCACAAGACTGTGTCTTATTTTGGTGATGTTTTCCCAGTGCAACGCAACCACAGAACAGAATTCTATATGTATGTGGATTAGAAGACTACATGTTATTAAACTCATTTTGAACAGTTGATATCAAGAAATCTCAAATGTTTTGACCTGTTTTAAGTAGGTCACAAAACTGTGCCTCACCCAACTTCTCCGTTCCTATTATTGCTTTTCCCTCTTACTCTTTTGAAAATAATTGACTTTCATGCAACCCTTTTATCTTTTTCAAAAGCTGAAAGAGGGCCTTTATAAGCAGCAGACTAGGCAAAAATAATAATAATAATTAATTAATTTTAAAAAATCTTCAAAGGAAAACTGAAACACAATTTGAAACTGTGTTGCAAAGCTGGGAGCTGCTGAAACACAGAAAAATTTTTCAGACTTATGGAGAGCTGCCTGGATGGAGCATGACTTCTCCAGTAACTTCTTTGGAGAGTTATAAGCAGTGATGCATTCACCAAAACACAGCTGCATTCACTAAAACACAGCTTTGAGCCCTACCTTTAGTTCAGTGCTAAAGGCCGTTGACAACAACTTGGCTAGCTTTTGACTCATTCCTCTAAGATTGTCCTATTTGTATATGTATACTCTTGTCCTGGGCCTGTTCCTCTTTCTAGAATCACAAAGGAAGAGGGAAAGGGAATAGATCAAGGTTTTTGATGGAAGAAACCATTCAATGCTGTCCCCTTGTCTTTCCTCAACTCAGACCCAGTCCAAGTCACAACCACTCTATATAGACATGAAATGTTATTGAAAAATATGCAGTAGTCATATAAGCAATTAGGAGACTAAATAGATTTCTCTCATATTCACAGGGCATGATCTTTTTAATCTATGGATAAGCAACAGACTACTGAACGCTTTAAACAACAACCCCTTTAATATGCCTCACTGTTTTGTGAGGTATAAATATGGACACAGCCTCAGGGAGATCTTTGTGTTTCATGTAGTAGCAACACCCCCATGTTAGTGTTTTGCTGATCTGTCTGGCACATTGGAAAGGAAAGACAATGCAGAGCTCAGCTGTACACTTCTTCCACATAGTTGTAGGGCCTCTCCAAATGGTCTCCCCAGCCAAGGAGGTGGACATTTGGACATCTTTCATGGTAACTCCAGTTCCAAGAGGTAAAGATTGAAGTTGTTACATGCTTTAGAGCATGAGCACAGACCTTTATTGATCTAAGTAGTTTTGGGCCAGCCCAGATTCAGAGGAAATAAGAATATAGTCCAACTCCCACTGAAAGGAGAATTAAAGAATTTGTGGCATTCTTTTATACACCTCAGAACATAATATGCATTCAGTGCTTAATACCAATTTATGGAATATTTAATGTCCTTCACTTCAGTTCCATCTGTGTATTCAGCTCAATTCAGCACTTGGCAGACAGGAATTCACATTTTAATACAGTATCTATGTGCATGCAAGCAGTTCTCTCCCCCTGCCCCTTCTCTTTCTTCCTCTTTCTCTATGTCATCTGTGTTAACAGAGTGAATTCGAAGCAGCTAGCCTGAGCTTCAAAAGGTTTTAAAGTGTTACGTCGTAAGAGGTGAAGAAGATAATCTCTCTCTAGGAAACAATATGGCACAAGTGGGTTAACCAAGTGTTACTTTAGAATTACACATGAGAAATAAATCACCAGTGGATGATGAACTGAGGCCCAACCTCTCCAAGCCCATCATCTGCTTTATCCTTAACACACTGATGGGAGAGATAGCAAAGCCAGAGCTAATGAAATTGAAAGTGATAGGCCATGATATGGGGGAAAAATAGCAAGGCTTTCTTATTTGTTTTCCTGACTATGATAGAATACAATTATGCAAAGGAAAGAAGGAGGAAGGGAGGTGGTCAAGGAAGGAGACCAGAAGGGGAAAGCTGAAAGCAGATTTGGGGTGGGGAAGATGAAAAATACAAAGAAAATGAAAAAAGGGGTGGAGAAAGGAAGCACTCCTCCTAGTTACTTTCTTCATCCTAGACCCAAATAAATTGCGTCCTACCAAATATCCATCAATACAAAATAAACTTTATTGCCATCATGGCTACCCCCAGGTAAAATATTTTAAGCCGTCATTAACTACTAGAAAGGAAGAGTTGTTTCTTTTGTTTCTTTGTCCCATGGCCTTTTCAGTATTTGACACAGTGCTAGGTAGGTACTATGTATGTATTTAAACCATATTATATGAAAGATAATATAACTGAATCTAAACATTTGACCAGGTTGGGATATAATGAATGCATTACATGTATTGACTTTATTGTTACATTAAGTGTACCAATTTATATCACCATTATAGATATGTTCTAAGTAAAGTAAAATTATTAAGATAATTAGATATTTGGGAATGAACATAGGTCTTTTCACACTCTCTTAAGAAATGATTGCAGACTTGTTTGAGGATATGTCAAAGACAAGTAGGTAAGTATTAAAATATATCCAGTGAACATCACAATTATATTTAGAATTAGGTTTTTTTTCCCATAATGCACTGGGTCATAATGCTTGTTCAACACCAAGCTGCCATTACCCTATAGCTTAACATTACCCATTTGTGTAGCAGAAATGTGTCTTACTGGGGCGCCTGGGTGGCTCTGTGGGTTAAAGCCTCTGCCTTCAGCTCAGGTCATGATCCCAGGGTCCTGGAATCAAACCCCCCCCCCCCACACCATTGGGCTCTCTGCTCAGCAGGGAGCCTGCTTCCTCCTTTCTCTCTGCCTGCCTCTCTGCTTACTTGTGGTCTCTGTCTGTCAAATAAATAAATAAAATCTTAAAAAAAAAAAAAAGAAATGTGTCTTACTTACAGGCATCTATTTCAGGAATCTGGAATGAGAATGCCATCATAAGGAAGGCTGTCCTCAGAATTTCAACTCATTAAAAACAAATCTACGCCAATCTGTACTGGAGATCCAAAGTCATCCTCAACTGAACACAGGGAACACCTTGTCAATAGAGATTAAAAAACATATCATCTCTCATTTTATATTTCTCTATTATATTGAAGGGTATGTCATATATATGTAGATAGCTTTTTAGAATATACACATCAAAATTTTAAGCAAATCTAAAAAATGTTGCTTGGCAAATACTATATATACTAAATATAGAGTTCTATATTTAATAGAAATGATTCCTGGAAAGTAATTATCATGTTTACATGACCGTGATTTTGTAGTAGTTTTGTCAGTTTCTGGAATCAGTTATAATATATATGTAAATTTTTAAAAATTCATTTGAAAGTATAACATTATAATGCTTTTACACCAACTTTATTAATTACCATAGAATTTAACTAAAGCCTCTGCTTTGTGTGTGTGAATGTGTATATATGTGTGCACATGTGTGTATGTGCATATACATGTAGTATATATAGTAATTTCCTTGTAATGTCTGAAGCTTTATTAAAGTTATAACATTGTGTGCCTTATCACTGTTTAAAATGGTTATTTAGGGGCACCTAGGTGGCTCAGTCAGTTAAGTGTCTGAATTTTGGTTTTGGCTCAGATCATCTCAGCATTGTGAGATCTAGCCCCACCTCAGGCTCTGTCCTGGACATGGAGACTGCTTAAGATTCTCTCTCTGCCTCTGTCCCTTCCTCTCCCACCCCTCTCATGCTCTCTCTCTCTCTTAAAAAAAAAAAAAAAAAGTATATGTATATATATTTAAAGCAATCTGCATCATATTTTTCAAAGAAGAAACAACAGAGACTATATTTATTTAGTACTATTGTTTTATTAAAACTATTCTTGGAGGCAAGGATCTCTACTATTTATTTGGAGGGATATGATTTTTTAATTTTTTTCGGGTTCAGAGAAAAATAATCAAAAGAAGATAGCAACTTCTTTAACTTATTATTCATGCATCTTATAGATTTAATCTTCTAAATTTTCTGGTATTTGTATACAAAAACACTTTATATAGGAAATTTTAGGAACTATGTGTTTTGGGCATGCTTTCCGCTATCAACCACGAATTTTAATAGAAAATAAGTAACACTGTATTGAAAACTTCACTTAAATAGTTTCTATTGCAGAGCATTCTCAATTAAACTTAGGATATTTTTTTCCTCTTTAAACCCTGCAGCTAACTTACTTTCAAAATTTAAAAAGATGTGAAAAAAATGCATACAGAGATGGCTTGATAACAAATATAGAAATTAAAATGCTTATATAATAATTATTTCAAAATATTTAAATTAATGCTTAAAATAAGTCCATGCACATATAGTTTGGGCAGATAATATAGCACATACTACATGTCAGGTGCTACGGTGCAGGCTGGAACCTTAATCATTAATGCATGTGCTGTGGACACAGTTAAGGAGATTTTCTGCAAGAAAAGGCATATCCAACTTGAGTCTAAATGTATTTTATGGTAACATGAAATATTTCAAATGTTACTCTTTAGCTCTAAAACATGGTGAGAATTTTTCCAGGTTAAATCAAGTTAAATCAAGAATGTAAACGAATTTTAGGGGCGGCTGGGTGGCTCAGTGGGGTAAGCCGCTGCCTTCGGCTCAGGTCATGATCCCAGAGTCCTGGGATGAAGCCCCGCATCGGGCTCTCTGCTCAGCGGGGAGCCTGCTTCTCCTCCTCTCCCTCTCTCTCTGTCTCCCTCTCTGTCTACTTGTGATCTCTGTCTGTCAAATAAATAAATAAATAAATCTTTTTTAAAAAAAGTAAATGAATTTTAAATTATTATTTCTTTCAAAGTCAGAAATGAGTTTATCATTTAATCAAACATAATATATATAATATGTTATTTGTATTATATATATCATTATATGCTTATATATAATTATTACATATTATATAGATAATAAGTTCATATCACATAATCTATGGATTGTTCAACATTATCCTAAATTCTTTCAAGAGGCAGTCTGTTTCACTCTTTTCAGGTACCTATAGAGCAAAATATTTATTTAACATGAGCTCAAACCTGCTGGTTGTCATTCTCCTGTGCTTGGAGAGTGGGGAAAGAGGATATAGATAGTTTTACTATTGAAATCTTAACCATTCTATCTGTACCACTCAATTATATGTTCATGTGCTCTTTTTTGTTGTTGTTGTTGTTTTAAATGTCTGTCTTCCCCACTGGAATACAGTTCCCATAAGAATGACTGTTCTGTTTTGTTTCCTAGCAGTTAGAACTTTTTCCCAATGAAAGGTGTTCCATGAATATTGGATGAATAATCAGATACAATGTAATAGTTTTAAAGTAGAGAGTGGCAGATGCTATCGATGAACCAGCACATTTGCTTTGGGCCATCTGAGGTCACCTGTCACTATAGACAGTTTCCAGCTAGCTTCTTCAGCTCCTGCTTCTTAACCAGAGGCCCTGCATCTGTTTCCCTTCTCTGCCTGTAAGCTTTTCTCCACCATTCAGGGAGCTTACTCCCCCCATCAGATGCAATTCTGTAGTGTGGTGCTGTCAACCTTGAGAGGAATGTTCCACTGCTCCACCTCCACCGGTGCATGATGGGAGTTAGTAGGAAAGTGCTAGAGTTTGCCTGCCCTCGAGTAAGGTAGCCCTGGAGTTTGTTCCAGTGCTCCTCAGAGGGCCCCACCCCAGGCAGGATGGAGCCTTAGTTGTTCTTCAGACCAGCTTCTTTGTTAAGGCCTTCATCCTTGACTTTTCTCTGTCCCACTTTCCCCACTGCTTTCTCTGTGCTTCTCAGGATTCCACTTTGGAGAGCCCAGACTGTGGACACTTAAAAGTCTTCAAGGATGGTATTTCCTCTGAGCTTTGCTTTTTATTTCATCAAGTTTAAGTTAATGAGCAAATGCGTAAGAATTAGCTGTTTTTATTTTGTTACTTGTCTGAAGTAGGGAAAAAAAAACAAATTCAGGAATCATTAAAATTATGCATCAAAATAATTTGGTCAATGCTTATAAAGTACTAACAGATTTCAAATATGTTTTGCCCAGAAGTGTATATTCATTCTTACGCTTTACGTCAGTGCCTAGCTCCCTGCTGCTCCTGAGTACCCTTCTAGGTTTAAACTGTAGAAAAGAACCCATCTTATGTAAGGTATAGATCATCTCATTTCATGTTTAACAATTATCTTCCCTGGATCTTAATTACATTTCAAGATAAGTAGTTGAAATATAGAAGAATGAGATATTTTGTATATTATCGGCTAGAATTTTTTTTAAAGATTTTTTATTTATTTATTTGACAGACAGATTACAAGTAGGCAAGAGAGGCAGGCAGGGAGAGAGAGGAGGAAGCAGGCTCTCCGAGGAGCAGAGAGCCCGAAGTGGGGCTCGATCCCAGGATCCTGGGATCATGACCTGAGCCGAAAGCAGAGGCTTTAACCCACTGAGCCGCCCAGGTGCCCCTCGGCTAGAATTTTTAAACTTTATGTATAATCCTCCCAAATGTCATTTTGATTATTTGTTTTCTAGTAAATTTTCAACAACATTCCATTTTTGAAACATCTCTTTTTGAAAGATAAACTTTTAAAAATGAAGCTGAAAAGAACTTTGCAATAATTAACTTTAAATGAGAAACATCAAAACTGATGTGTTTTTATACATTATTTACTTAGCAATAGTAATTTTTGATGTTTGGTATATTGATTTTGTGTGAGTTAGCAAAATCATATAAAATGAGATCCATCCTTTTCTTTATCAAAAACATATTACTAGCTAACCCATTAAGAAGAAAGAGAAAAAAAGACTCTGCTTTTGATGAGAAGGTTCTATCTTAGCATCTGTCTGCATATGTGCTATGTAAGAAGGTAGCATTAAAATCACTATGCCTGTTGCTAAATCAAATGACCATAATGAGTTTCTTGGTGTTTATATAAGCCTCATAATTACAGTGTTTGGAAAAACAGGCAAGTTTATTTCACTTTGATGTAATAGTTCTAAATTAAAAGTGAGCATTTACAAGACAATTCTGTTCTGCCTGGACATTCAGAAACTTGGATATCTTCCATATCATGGTGCAGCCACATCCCATAAAGCATTTCCATTGTCTCAAAGCTGAATCACTATGGTCCCTAACTGTTCTCTAAATGGAAAGGATAAGTCCTCAAGATAGTGGACTAAACACGGAAGTGGAGAACATCATTTCTGCTCACATTTCATTGATAATTACTTAGACATACCTCAATGCAAGGGAAGAGGGAAATACGCTCTTACCATTTTACCAGAAGGAAAGACACATTTTGGAGGACCACTCACTGTTCCTGAAGCAAGTGGTTAAGGCTTAGTCACTGCTAGGTATAAAAACACTTTATGTAATTTTAGAATTCTTGAGATTGGCATAAGTTTAAAAGGCAATGTGTGTAATCTGCATTCCCATTGTGTTTGCTTAATAAATGTTGACCAGTCTTATGAACAAGGATTTTAGTTTGTGATGTATAAATTAAATCTAGTTTATGACATGTTTTAATAAAATATTAATATAAAGCAATTAGTAACTTGTCACAT
This sequence comes from Mellivora capensis, assembly GCA_004024625.1. Classification (NCBI taxonomy): domain Eukaryota; kingdom Metazoa; phylum Chordata; class Mammalia; order Carnivora; family Mustelidae; genus Mellivora; species Mellivora capensis. The sequence continues at coordinate 99,514 of PISX010004425.1, forward strand.
TCAAAGATGTTTAGTAGCAAAATGTCTCATGTAGGCATGTCTAACTACTTGAGCGTAGATTCATTTCAAAATAATTACAGAATCATTCTGAGTCATAACACTGCTAGATTTTTGCCAAAGCTGAAATCCAGCAATTGCAACCATTGCACACATTCTTCCTTGGTGATAAAATTCATGGTGCTGAGCATGTAGGCAAGGACAGCTTCATTTTTTTTTTTTTTAGTGAGCTTATGTGAACATTAATAACATAACAAACAAATAAACCTCAAACCCTCTTCTATTGTTACCCCTTAGCAGACAATAGCAGTAATGTTATCTTCCAACACAGCTTAACATATAGTTGGAGAAATTGATAAGCCAAACACACAACATTGTTGGAAACATTTGCACTTTAAATATTCATCACTGTAATTATAATTATTTAATAATAATTGTCTCAGCCTTTTGTTTCAGAAACATCAAGCTTCTTTGTATTGTTCTATTGTGTAGAGATTGAAAACTATATATTTAAAATTGATGATTTGATTTAATATAAGACTATAGCATTAATTTTACAAAACAAAACCAGAAGTAGCCAACTTGATAGTGGTATCATCTAGCTTCATGAAATAATTTTTCCGTAGTATTTATTTTTGAAATAAAGTAGACCTAATAGTAAGGGCATAAAAAATACAAAGGTATTTATCTACTTTACCCAGTGTGTAGGTTGTATTATTTATTCAGGATATTTCCTTTTTTTCCTCTCTCTTGCCATAGTTTAATGTGGTGGAAAAAAAATCTACTTTCCCACTGACCTTTGCCTTAGCCAGGTCATTTTTTTTTTTTTTTGACCAGTAGAATGCAAATAAAAGAGTTTGCCATTACTGAGCAGAGGTATTTAGAGACATTGTGTGTTTCCATTCACCGCTCTGAGAACACATCTCATATAAGATACGCTCTTTCATTCTGGTGCCTAAATCGAGGAGACACAAGGAGGTATATTTCACCCAACTTGCATCCTATATTCAAGTCCAGCAAAGATAAACCCAGCAGAGCTCTGAAGAATCACGTAAACTCTCAGATGCTGAAGTAAGACATAAGTCAAGCCATTGTAAACATCAGACTTGCCAGTTGAATGTTGTGCATAATTACAACAAAACCAGGCTAAGGAGAGAGACAGCAGGTGTAGAATGTTGCCATAACCAAACCTCAACAGTGTGGCATTGGCATTAGAGATACATGGTGGTCGGCCATGAGGCTGTTACTGTAGACAGAAATATTCAACCCATTTACAATAGTGGAACAAAATTTGATAAAACTGTAACTGAAGTAACTTTGGGGTAGAAATGTTCCTAATGAATTCCTGAATGAATGCACGGAAGTTCCTTGAGCTGAGGTGATTTATGCTAGTTCTGAGCAGAAACAATAAGAGGCATTGCATGTTTCTATTTACTCCTCTTGCTGTCTTCCTCTTTGATGAAACCCCACGTCCCAGGGGAGAGATGCTCCTAGGAGTCCTAGAATGAGAAGACATGTGGTGCAGACTTAATCCTAACACTTAGTCTGTGGCCAGTCACAGCTAAGTCTAGCAGAGAAAATATATAGCTCAAGAGAAGCAGCCAGAAACGCAAAGATCTGGGAGTGATTAACAAATGTTTGTCGCTGTCACTCACTGGGTTTCAAGATTATTATACGTATATGACATGGCAGATACAGATACTTTCACTGCCAGAAATATATTGTTTGTCCTTAAAATATTTTGAAAAAAAAATTTGTTTTTTTCTTTTCTACAATAATATTTTAAAGTATTAATAAAATGGTTGTACTTATAATCCATCTAAATGTTTATCCTTTTATATATTTGTATTCTATTGCTGCCCTATATTTTAGAATCTTCATATAGATAAGTAATCTTTTTTTTAAGCATTATTTCACCTGATGTATGTGTCTGGGATATCACTTTAGATTCTTGAAGGGAAAAATTGTCATTTCAATCAGCAGTTGAGCCAATTAAAAAAAAATAATTTCTGGTAAATTAGCTGGTATTTGAATTGCATATAATATTGTCATTAAAGGAACACATCAATAATTTACCTAGAGATAATGTTTTAGCAGGCAACGTTTAAAAGAATTTAGACTAATGAATTACAAAATCATTCACAAAAATCAGTCATTATCTATAAAAGATTCCTTCAATAACTTGCCTAATGTTCAGATTTTAGATTTGTAATTACTCGTTTTTTGTTTTTTTTGTTAAGATTTTATTTATTTATTTATTTATTTGACAGAGAGAGATCACAAGTAGGCAGAGAGGTAGAGAGAGAGGAGGGGAAGCAGGCTCCCTGCCAAGCAGAGAGCCCGATGTGGGGCTTGATCCCAGGACCCTGGGATCATGACCTGAGCCGAAGGCAGAGGCTTTAACCCACTGGGCCACCCAGGCACCCCGAGTAATTACTCGGTTTTAAAAGCTACTACAATCAGCTAGGTGCATCAGTAATTTTCTAAACAAATTAAATATTGTATACTAAGTCAGACTTTTTATGATGAATAAAAAGGTAAAATCATTACAAAAATGAGTATTTGTAACATGCAGCATTTTGATCTAAATTTCAGGCTTAAAAAAGTAATAAGGAGAAGAGATTATAATAATAGTTTTGATGCAAACAAACTGAGTCTGCTTCCCCCTTGAGGTGGGAACATATAGCTTCTTTGGCTTATTCAGAGGCAAAATATGGAACACGAGTAAATGGGGCCATGTCAAAAAAACAGCAGAGAGGGAGACTTTCTAAAATGGAATCCCTTTAGCCTCCCTAACTTGCTTCAACTCTTTCTTGTAAAATGATCCCTAAATAACTTCTGTGTCCGTTTTGAGTAACTGATGTTCCTGAAGGTGATTTTGTCCTTATGTCATTGCTATACTGAGTCAATTCAGTACCTCTTTCGCTTATAAAATAATTAGATCTAAATCCCAGTCTATTACTTATCGATTGTGCAAAGTGAAAAATAATTTATTTTTGTCTTACTTCCTCATTTAATGTGGACAGTAACGTTCTCATTTTGTTATTGTAAGTAAAATTTCTTAACACAGAACAGAGTATCTAGTATCTAATAAGTATGTAACTGTTTGTGCATTTCCACTTCACTGAGAAATCCCCTTCTCATCCCTGTGTAATCACCTACATTGTTTCCAGAAGTCTTATTTATTCTTAAACATAATTTTCTCTTCATCCATAGCATTTCCTATGAGGAGTAGACAAAATATTCTGGTATTAGCCGTATACAAAGGAAACCAATATGTATTTGTATACATACAGGTTATAACTCAACATTAGTTTAGGTAGCTGTACAAATATTGTTATAACCTGTATGTATACAAATTATACATATATCTATATATAGAGAGAGAGAGCATTATACATGGATACATATGTGTATGTGCTTGAGTGCATTTCTCAGCATGTTCATATTAGTATAAAAGAGGGAAAGGGATATACTTTGTAATAGATAATACACCCTTTGTTGGAATACAAATGATAAAGAAATAACAATAGGTGTGGCCTTTGATTTATTATTTATTTATTTATTTGACAGACAGAGATCACAAGTAGGCAGAGAAGCAGGCAGAGAGAGAGGGGGAAGCAGGCTCCCTGCTGAGCAGAGAGCCCGATGCAGGACTCGATCCCAGAACCCTGAGATCATGACCTGAGCCGAAGGCAGAGGCTTTAGCCTACTGAGCCACCCAGGAGCCCCTGATTCATTTTTAAATGACCTTTCTTCTCAAATGTAAGTGAGTCAAGTCAAATTTTTTAATTTGACCATGATTAAAGCTCAACTTTCTGACAAGAGGCCATTTATTGGATTGTAACAATAAAAATGAACACCAACGTTTATTAAGCTCTGAATCTTTTCTCTGGGAGGAACTGTCTTGCCCATTTTTTGTCATGAATGCTCTTTGGCCATAGCGGATATGAATGAGTATTTTGGGGCATTCCATCTTTGGTGTTGCACTCCCTTTAAAGCCTACTGCTTATGGAAGACTAAGGGTCTAAATGATTCCAAAAGCCAGTGGTGTTTTTAGTTCAACATCATGGTTTCTTTACTAATAAGATCCATTCACAAATTTACTAGGCATTGCCTTCATCACTAACTACATGCTATGTTTTCCCCATCATACATCCCAAACCTGCACTATGTTTGGCTACTTTGCTCCCAGGTGCCCTGCCTCAATTCAGTTCTCAAATTTGAGCACTCTCTCATGCTCCCTCCCTCCTTCTTCTCTCTTTCTTTCTTACACACTGTTCAGTAGAGATATTTTACCAAAATTTTGATTCATCTACCCCATTGTTTAGAGTTAGAATCAGTGGCTTCAGCTCGAAAGACCTTTACCCCTTCATCTGTGACCACCAACTGGACCGTTTGTTCATGTATTAACCTATCTCTTATGACATGGGCTTTAAATCCAGCCTTCAGAAGCCAAGGCAACCTAACAAGGTTTTGTATTCTAAGTGCTATTGTAGCTTCTTCCCCAGAGCAGCTGACCCACCAAATACATGGTGGGTTTTGGTTTTTTCCCTTCCTTATTGCAGATGATGATTAAGTAAATCTTTTGCTGTTACAAACATGGATTACTGTTTTTAAAATCTCCAGTATTCGTTTTCTCACTTTTTGCCATGCAGCTGTTAAGTCAATGCCACATATTTTTGGGTTTTGCTAAGGCAGAACGCTGCTTCAAAAAGTCACTTTCTGTGTTAGGATGCTAATTTTCTATATTGTTAGGAGCTATATTTAATAAAGAAAGAAAAACTATCCATCCCAGAGTCTTCATCCTAGTATTACAAAGAAGTCAAGATGAATGTTGAAGAAACCAGTTATTTTATGGTAAATATGTAAAAAAGGCAAAATATGAAAGGCAACTTGAGAAGGAATAGGAATAAAACACAGTAAAAGTAACATCCCATTTAAAAAAAGAGAGAAATTTTTTAAAAGTTAGCCCTTTGAAAATACCTGCATCGCACCTTTTAAAATTATGAATTGGGTGTTATGCTTAAATAACTAAATCTCTCTCCAGATATCAAGAAGTCAGATTAAAAAAAAAAGCCTTCAAACAAAACAAATAAATTGTTTCATTACTATTAAGCCAACATCTTCAGACAGTCCTGATTTTTTATATGAATAATAAGTAACAAAGAAGTTTTTTAGAAATGGCTAGTGGTACCATTCTCTGTGAATCAAATAATGATAGCTATAGGATATATATTCATATAGTTGTATGTATATAATATGTATAATTATATACATATAATATGTATGTACATAATATGTATGTAAAAATATGTATATAACAGGATTAATTAAAGGTACCTAGGGCATTATTCAAGGGTGGAGAGAGGCAACTTTGAGTGAGAACCCCCTAAATATAAACAGAGTAGGGAAAAGGAAATTACTTTGTTAAAGGAATGAGCTTCAAGAAATTGATTTTTACTAATGCTAACAAGTAGAAATGTTCTCAGGAAAGCAAGTTCAAAAGGTAATGAGTCCAGGAAATAACATTGCCAACTTTCGGAAATAATTTCAGTGTATTTTCTAAATGTTTATGTAGAATAAGAAAAAGAATAAAAACAGACCATCAAAACTCATAACTACATAATAATGTGAAATTTAAATCTGCTAACATGGAAATAGGAAAAGAACAATGAAGACAAAGGTAGTTCAAAGATATACTTCTAGAATACAAAATAGAAGAACAAACATTAAGATATATTTTGTATTTAGGAAAAGATAACCAAAATAAAGCTTCAATACTGTATTTTAAAGTAAATGAAATAAATTTGGTGCTATGATAGCAATTAAAGCGTATAATCCTTTTTATATTTTATTTACATTTTTTTATTTTTCCATTAGTAATAGTAATATATGCAATGTGGAAAATTGAGCTTCTATCTTAACACTGCGCCTAGCTTTATTTATTTACCAATAAAACACTTTTAAACATAATGTAATGGCAGTACTATTTTATATTGAACTTTGGTAAGCCCACATAGTTACTCTTTTCTTTTTGAAAGTTATTTATTGGCCACACACACACACTTAGAAGGTTATTTATAAATAACTTAGAAGTTATATTATATTGCCACACACTTAGAAACACACACACACACACACGTGTGTGTGTGTGTGTGTGTTTCTAAGTCCAAAAATTGTTTTTTGGTATTTTATTGAGCCACAGAAAATTTATATATAATTTATTTATCAACCTACAAAAAATTAAGTCTATAGGATGTTAAGTAGTTTATCAAAAAACATGGCATATTTAAAAATTTTTTTATGTTATTTGTATCCCAGGATACTATTTTTTGTCTTTTTCATTTTATGTTTTTGTTGTTGAGATAACTATAGATTTACATGAAATTGTAAAAAGTTTTTTAAAATATTGATATTAATGTGATCTTTTTATCATTAGTCTATTGATGTGGTACATTACTTTGATTGATTTCTGATTGTTAAACTTGTCTTCCATAACTAGAATACATACTTGTGAGTATAATACTTTAATATATTATTGGATTTGATTTGCTAAGATTTTGTTGAGAGCTTCAGCATCTGTATTAAAGAAAGATACTGATCTGTAGTTTTTTATAATACATTTATCTGCTCTGGTTATAAATTAGTCATCAAATTATTTAATAGATATAGGTCCATTCATGTCATTGATTTCTCCTTGTTTGAATTTTGGTTTGTGCTTTTCAATTATTCTATTTCATCTACATATTAAATTTGCAGGCATGGAGCTATCTGTATTATTCTATTATAATCCTTTTAAAGTCCATGAGATCAGAAGTGATGACACTCTCTCATTTCTGATATTTGTGATTTATGTCTTCTTCATCCTGGTTAGACTGTGGGTTTTTCAATTTTATTCATCTTTTCAAAGAACTAGCTTTTGGTTTTGTTGATTTTCCCCATTATTTTCTTGTTTTCAATTTTATGCATTACTTCTGTAATTTTTATTATGTCTTCCCTTCTGTTTGCTTTAAATTTAAAGTCGTTCTTGTGCTCTCATTTCCTGAGGGGATGTTTAGGTTATTGATTTTTGGATTTTTTTTTCCATATATACATTCAATGTTATAAACTTCCCTCTAAGTACTGCTTTTGCTGCATCACACAAATGTCTTTAGTTATCTTTATATTTTTATTACAGTCAAAATATTTTCTTATGAGAATTTTTCATTGAGTCATGTATTATATTAGAAATGTGTTGTTTAATCTCCAAGTATTTTGGAATTTTCCAACTGTCCTTATGTTACTGATTTCTAGTCTGAGTCCAGTTCTGATAAAATACTTTGTATGATTTCTGTTCTTTTAAATTTATCAAACTATGTTTTATGGTGTAGAATGTTGTCTGTCATGGTGAATGTTCCATACAAACTTGAGAACAATTTGTTCTTTGCTGTTGTTGGATGGAGCTTTCCATAAATGTCATGTTTAGATAGCAGGAATTTCCTGTAGGGGTGAATTCCCTTATTCTCTGCTTTCCTTGAACCAACCAAGATCAATAACTGTAGGGCTGCTAACCCTATCATCTCTTTCCTCACCCCTACCTCCTTGCCTCATTGAGAGATTGATTCCTTCAAAATTTCTTATCTATGTAATTCCTCAGTAACCATTATCTTTTTTGCTTATCCTTAGACTCTTTTGAAATCAATGGAATCATTCTAGACCATGCATTGATATATCTTTTATTTCAAATAAGGTATGTTAGGCTTTTCAGACAAAGTATACTCCTGCCTTTGGGGTATGGCAGAGCATGTTGGTTTTACAGGATTGTCTGACATCCACAAGGATAAGTTGGTCAATGTACTGTGTCATATCTTTCAAAAAGTTTTGTCTGGTCAGGCCACTCACATGAAAATTGTTTGACATTACTCTAATAGGAATAGTTTTCTAAAAACCATCCTAAAGTAAAAATATTTGAAGAAATTCTGTTAATAAATAGCATAACTATGGGCTAAATGTATGAAAGTTCAACAAAATGTGTTAATAAACTGCAGGGGGACAAAATCAGTAATTAGAAAAAAATTATTAGAAATTAAGCAAACACTTTATTACATGCTAATCATAAAAACCAATATTTTAAATCACCATTTTATGTTTTGTATGAAACATTTGTTATAATCTATATTAAAAATATATATATTTATATAATCTATATAAAAATAATCTATAAAAAATGGAGACAGTGATGAGGTAACAAGGCTTAAAAGATCTCAGGATTCTTTCCCTTTTATTTTATTTGTTTATTTTAGAGAGAGAGCACACAGGTGCATGCATGCGCAAGCTAGGGAGATGGGGGAGAGGGAAAGAGAGAATCTTAAGCAGGCTTCCATGCACAGCGTGGAGACTGACCCATTCACAGCATGGAGACTGAAGTGGGACTCGATCTCAGGACCCTGAGATCATGGCCTGAGCAGAAATCAGAGTCAGCCACTTAACTAACCGTGCCACCCAGGCACTCCACAGTACTCTTTCTCTTAAGCGAAAGTGTTCAAGGATCATTTATAATATGCATATCCACCTCTTATAAACCAGAACTGTGATAGAAAATGATAAATGTCATAGAAATTCAAGCAGTTGATGGGGAAAAAAAGAAAAAAAAACTCTAACATTTACATAATCTCCTGGTACTGAAGTGTATATTGTTTCAAATGACTGTTATTTACTTACTAATCTATAAAAAGTCATCTGACTTCTCCACAGATTTTTCTCATGCCAAAGCCCATTAGAGTCTTTCCAGTGAAATATTAAACCCTTAGGTTATAAAACTTACAAATGAGCCATTACTGTCTATTAGGTCAGTACAGGTGTAAGTCTAGGCCATCTCTTGGTTAAAATGGCTTATAATATCTCAAAGATAAAAATATCAAGCCTGTACTGCAGTGATTTACAATAAAAGATGCCTTAAAAATAAAATGCATACGTTTTCAAGAAAAGATCACTTGTGAGATGTTTGAAAAAAATTTAATCTCTAAACATTTTAAAAGCATTATATTTCAAAAAATATTTTGCAGCTGTAAATTTTTTAGAAAGATATATAGAGATTACTCAGATGCTATTCTAATTTATTCTGTTACGTGGGAACAAAACTGGAGGAATTATCCTGATTTATATCTAAGGCTGGAAGAACAAGACCAGAGATGAGGATGGAAAAGTAGCAACATTGGAAAGAGGAAAAAGCACAGTAGAGTTCAAAGATCTGTATCGTAGCCTGGGCTCTGCTGCTAACTAGCTCTGTTCTCCTAGCAAGGCAGTTCACTTTATGTGCTTTCAGTCTCACTATCTCTAAAACAAAGTGTAATGTAGTATAATGTGTAAGGACAATCTCTTGGCTAAACTAATTTCTTAACTATAAGTGCCTTATTTTTTTTTTTAAGATTTTATTTATTTGACAGACAGAGATCACAAGTAGGCAGAGAGGAGGAAGCAGGCTCCCTGCTGAGCGGAGAGCCTGAGGTGGGGCTCGATCCCAGGACCCTGGGATCATGACCTGAGCCGAAGGCAGAGGCTTTAACCCACTGAGCCACCCAGGCGCCCCTATAAGTGCCTTATTTAAAAGAATTTGAATTATAAATTCAAATGCAATTTTTAAAAATTATTTATTTATTTATTTGACAGAGATCACAAGTAGGCAGAGAGAGAGGGAAGCAGGCTCCCTGCTGAGCAGAGAGCCCCATGCGGGACTCAGTCCTAGGACCCTGAGATCATGACCTGAGCCGAAGGCAGCGGCTTAACTCACTGAGCCACCCAGGCGCCCTCAAATGCAATTTTTAACAAAATAAAAATATACACTTAAAATATCTAAAACTACCAGTAGAGTGTTGAACTAAGAAAGTTCTCTAAATAAATAGTATAGAAATAATATAGTATAGAAAGTATACAGTTCTAAGGAAATAAAAAAAATAAGCTTGATCAAAATTGAGGTTGACATTGAACATCAGAGGTAGAACAATCACATAATTCCCAGTTGCTTTTGTTCAATCAATGTGATATTCTGGATTGGATCCAGCAATAATAACAAAAGGACCTAGGTAAAAATTAAGAAACTATTAATTTAAGTATGAATTGTAATTAATAATAATGGATCTATAGTGTTTCATTAATTGTGACAAATATATATTACTAATGTGAGACATTAGTAATAAAAGGAAACTGAGCTTGAGCATATGAAAATTTTAACACCTTTAAAACTTCTCTGTAAATCTAAATCTATTCTAAAATTCATTTTTTCTAGATGAAAGTTTTTCTTGTTAGCCTAGCTAGTTTATCAATTTTTTTAAGAATTTATGTATTTATTATTCAGAGAAAGAGAGCAAGGGAGCAAGCGCACACAAGCAGAGGGAGAAGCAGACTCCCTGCTGAGCAAGGATCCTGATAAGGGACTTGATTCCAGGACCTGGGGATCATGACCTGAGCTGAAGGCAAATGCTTAACTGACTGAGCCACGAAAGTATCCCTCTAGTGTGTCAGTTTTATTTAAATTTTCAGACAACTAGCTTTTGGCTTTAATTTTTTTTTCCTGTTGTTTTAAATTTAGTTGATTTCTACTCTACTTGTTTTTATTACTTCTTTTCTTCTACTTGCATTAAGCTTAAACTATTCTTATTTCTCTGGTTTCCTAAGGTGAAAACTTAGATTACTGATTTTAGATCAACCTTCTTTTCCAATGTTTATTCCATGCTATAAATTTTCTTTTAACCACTGCCCTTGAATCCCACACATTCATATATATTGTTTTTATATTCACTTACTTCAAAATATTTTAATTTGTGTTATGACTTTTCCTTTGACCCATAATTTATTAGTAGTATATTGGTTAATTGCCCGTTATTTGGAGGTTTTCTAGTTATCTATTTTTGAATCCATTTTAATTTCATTTTGTTCTGAGAATGAATAGATTGGAATAATTTCCAATTTGTATAATTTGTATATAATTTGTATAATTTCTTATTTTTAAATTTGCAAAAGTATGTTTTATGGCCCCAAAGGTGGAAAATCTTGGTTAGTATTTTGTATGACTTGAGAATAATGTGAATATTGTATATTCTGCCTTTTTTAGATTGAGCATTCTGTAAATGTCACTTAGAACAAATATATCTATATTACTGTTCAGGTCAACTATACCCTACTGATTTTCTTTCTGTTTGACCTGTCACTTACTGAATGAAAAGTGCCTAAATTAGTGGATTTATCTATCCTATTTTTAGTTCTATCAGTTTTTCCCTCGTGTATTTTGACACTTTACTGTTGAATTTATATATATTTATTTATGTATTTATTTATTTATTTATTTTAAAGATTTTGTTTATTTATTTGACAGATCCTTAGTAGGCAGAGGCAGGCAGAGAGAGAGGGGAAAGCAGGCTCCCTGCTGAGCAGAGAGCCTGACTCGGGGCTCAATCCCAGGACTCTGGGATCATGACCTAAGCCAAAGGCAGAGGCTTTAACCCACTGAGCCACCCAGGTGCCCCTTGAGTTTATACCCACTGAGCCACCCAGGTGCCCCTATTTTGTTTGTTTTATTTTCTTGGAGGGCCGATCTTTTATCATTAGTTAATGTACTTCATTATCCCTAAAAATCACCCTTGTTCTGCTTTGTCTGTAACTGATATAGCTAATTCAGATTTATTTTGATTAATGTTAGCATGAAATATTTTTCTCCATCTCTTTGCTGTCCTTTGATCTATTTCCTTGTATTTAAAATGAGTTACTTTTAGACAACATGTAGGATTTTGGTTTGTTCGTTTATCAGTTCTGACAGTTTGTCTTTTAATTGGTGTATTTAGACTATTTTTTTTAACTACTACTATAATTCAGTATATACCATATTTGTAACTTCTGTATGTTGCATTTGTTCTTGTTTCATCCCTCCCCTTTACTTTTTCTGTTTTTCTTTGAGTATTTTACAAGGTCATCTCTCTTAGCACATCAATTATACTGCTTTTTGAAAAATTTTAATGATTGCTCTAGAATTTTCAATACACATACTTAACTACTCTAAATATACCTTCAAATTACATTATACGGCTTTACATATAGTACTAATACTTAAAATAGAGAATTCCTGATTCTTTCCTCTCATTTCTAGTAACTTCACTGTCCTTTACTTATCTTTATGATATAATCCCCAAAACATTGCTACTATATTGAAGTTAGCAAGTTGCCTTAAAATTAATTATTAAAAAGTAACATATTTCATCTTCACTTAGTCTTTCTTTGTGAATTCTTTCTCTTTATCCTGATCCAAGTTTCTGATCTATATGCTTTGTTTTCTGCATTTAGAATTCCTTCTAAGATTTTTCAGTGCAAGTCTGGTTAACAATGAATTACTTCAGTTTTTGTTTCATGAGAAAAATCTTTATTTCTCTTTCATCTTTGAAGAGTAGTTTCGATTGATACAGACTTTTTTTAAAAATTTAAATATATCTATATCTACTCTTAAATATTTCCCTCCATTCTATTCTTTTTTCCAAGATTTCTTATGAGAGGCCCACTGTAATCTTTTATTTGTTCCTCATTGGATAAAGTGATTTTTTTCATCTGGCTTATTTTATTTTACTTTTTAAAGTGATGTCTACACCTAATATGGGGCTCAAACTCATGACCTGGAGACCAAGAGCCACATGCTCACCAAACTGAGTCAGCCAGGTGACCTTCATCTGGCTTACTTTAAAATTTCTCTTTGTCTTGTCTGCAGTTGGAATATGGTATGTTTAGCTGTAATGACTTGTCTGTTTTAGTTTTAGTTTTGTTATTGTTTGTTTGTTTATGTTGCTTTTACTCTTCACTCTGCTTGGTGTTGTCTGAGCTTCCTGGTTCTGTAGATTAGTGTCTGTCATCAATTTTGGAATCTTAGTCATAATTACTACTTTTTATTTTCTGATTCTCTCTTTTTTTCTCCTCTGTTATACATTACACGTATTTTATACTTTTGAAATTGTCCCAAAGTTCTTAGATACCCTGCTCTACCTTTCTCATTCTGTCTTTCTCTTTTTATTTCACTTTTGTAGGCTAGTAACATTTGAGGAAGGTGAACATTCTCTGGTCTTCCAATTATATCTCATTATTTTAGTGGCCTGTTTTTTAGAGCTGTAAACTTCACATCAGTTTCTACCTCTGTACCCTCCTCATCCCCTACCATCTATTTCCTTCTCTAGCTACAGTATTCTAGAGCCCTCATGGCTCTTGTTTTTCTCTTTTCTGTTGAAACACAAAGGCTGGACGGGGTTAAGATTAGGCTCAGAATTGTGCTCAAGTTCTTTCCCCAAGAGAGCATGCCTTTATTATGGTGAAGGCTTTAGACATGTTGCATACTGATTATTCTTTCCTTTTCTCTACCAGAGACATGAAGGTGTCCTTCTTGGATCCTCACTCTGAGAAACTGGTGAGAATTCTAGAGGTAATCTGTGGTCCTAAGGACTTTCTCCTTCTCAACACTAGTGCACATTCAGCAGTGCATCAAAATTACCCGGTAAGTGTTCCTGCCAGTTTATCGCTCCCGTGCCACTAACTCCAGGTAAGCAAATTTCTTTGCTAGACAGGTTGGTCCTGTTTCTACAGACTTGGGGCTCTGCACCCTCAGTTCTCTGATTTGTCCTAAATGTCACTGATTTTTGGTTTTTCCAGCTTGATCTTGTTGTAAGGATGATGTGATGATTTCCAAGTTCTTTACATGTAAGAAATGAAACTAAAGTGTAATTAAGGACTTTTAAGCATAAAATTCTTAACTAGTGGTTTCCAAATGCTTGTCCTATTTATTTATTTATTTTTTTAAAATCAGAATGGCTGTGGAAGTAACATCTAGTCAGCTTCTTAGAAAAACAGATTCCTAGAGATTCTCTTTCAGAAATGTTGTGATCTAGACACTAGTATTGTTAAAAAACTGCCCTTGGTGATTCTGTTGTGCAACCAGGTTATAGAAACTAAAATTCTAGAAAATAAAAGTTTTTTGGCTGATGCTATCAATTCATTATTCTCTGTTTTCCACTTTTTCTAATATCTAGCATACAGCTTAGCTTATTTTAAAGCAGTTACTATAATCTTAAATAGTCTGTTTTTTAAAATATTTCTTCTACAATTTGGTCCCACAGAATACTATAATCCAACTTATAGTTATCATCAATTTGTCTCAGGCAAAAGAGAGCATATTGGGTCACATTTGACTGGAATCAGTTATCTATTAAAATTCTAGAAAGACCTTCAAAAGATGATACATGGAAGTATTAATCAGTTTTCTTAGAATGATTTAAGCAATCCATTCCATTAGTTGACAGGGAGGGAATACCCAAAAGTACTTTAGAATTCTGTAGTAAAAAATGGCTAAAATTAATTAGGAAGATATATTTAGGGGGTTGAACAATTTGGTACATAAAGTGAAGTTGGGGACCATGCTTAATATTCTGTTAATATAAAAATTAATTCAGATCCCAGAACACACTTGACCTGTCTTTTTATAATGCAACACTAAAAATATGAGTAGAACCCTAGAGTATTTGATGAAATAAACTTTTTACTCAAAACTGAACCTCATAATTTTGATTTAAAGTTTGTTTATTGTTATAAGTAGTATATGTGTATGTATATGTACATATGTATGTGTATTTCTCTGCTGACATGTGTAGTTTTCTATCAGATGTAAGAGATTAAAAATTTGCAGAGACAAGCAGAAGAGAGAAAAGAGTTAGAAAGCTATGTGCTTGAAAAGCTTAGATTTTTATTTCTCCCAAGTAGAGCTTAATGGAAGAGATAAACCTGGAGGGCCCTGTTCCTGCTTTTAGTTCTGAAGTGCTTAGTCCTGTAGAGAATGTTATTATCCCAAAACTTTGACATGGTACAAGGGAAAATTTTAAATAAAATTTCTTACTACTAAAATATTAATTTTCAAGTTCCAGAAGCCCGTGTAACAGATGATGTCACTGGGCACAAATCTATGAAAAATTTTACCAACACTAGAGAATCTATGATAGTAATAATTTCTTATATCCAAATATGCTGAGGGTAAAATGGTGGTAGCCTTGACTAAAACATTTAGAGACTCTTGGCCAATACAGAGTGCCTAGAACAAAAGCAAAGTGTACTTTAATGTATATTGCCACTGGGGGAACTAGGGAGGAGGAAATAAAATTGTGGTTAATTATACACCACATGATGTGCTGGGTTTTGAATCTTTTGCTCCCTACCAATTACAATATTAACAAAGAAAGTAAAACAAGATGTGAATCTCGTAGCATGCTTTTGATTGTAAACTAACAGCACTGAGAAGATGCTTCCTTGGTCCCATAAGGTGAGTACAAGCTCATTTAAAGTCTGTTTAGCTAGCATGTTGTCTTTATGGTATATAATAAGGTTTCCCGTACCCTGGATAAGAATAAGGAAATAAAACTTCATCATGGTACATGACACTTCAAAAGGATTTTTATCTCACTTAATTTAAGATTCATAACTAAAGCCAGGCTATGATTTTATTCTGACATTTCATCTGCTTAGCATAAGGAAGAGTCATCATGACCTCAGAATCGAGCCAGCCACAGTCATTCGGCAATCTAATTTTATACTCAGTGGGCTGGAATACTTTTCATCATTCTGGAAATGTTCTGGTTCATCTAGGAAACACTGGTTCTTGTATTTTATCTTCTTAAATAGATAATGGAGTAGTAGTGATCATGCAGATTAAGATTAAGTTCATTTAATGTTCTTAAAATGTAGATTTTAAAAATCTTGTTAATGAGAATAATCCTCTTTAGGTATTTTGCCAGATGCTTAGTAACAACTGTTCTTGAGTGCAATTTATCCTGAGATATTTGCTTTTTGAAGTTTTCCTGATTAAGTGAAACAGAAGTAGTTAGAAGGCAATTTATACTCCTCTCAGTTCCAGATTGATCTGCAACACAGATTGAATTAGAGTTAACTGCTAAAAATGTTCTTTCTCATGCCTTCTTTTTCAAATTCTTGTGTACTTACTATTCCCCTCTTTAACTTTGTTTTAATCTGATGCACTTCTGCTCAGCATATATAAACCAGTGGCATAAGAACAATCTGTAACTTTTTCAAAGAATTGCATATCAAGATTCTAGCCCTTCTGCAGGTAGATAAATGACTAATACATTTTTTAAATGGAGTGATTGATTAATCCTACTAAACTCTAGATAAAAACCGAGGCCCATTCATGATTAACTAAAGCATCAACATACTTTGAATGAGGGCTTTGGGAAGGAGATGAAAATAATAAAGATGATCTAATCAGTGAGTTGGGTATATGTGGGCAAACTTTCTAAGGAAAAATGAAGAGGGAGAAATCCTTGATTAATTGAAAATGATTTTGTCCCCATTGTGTTAGCATTTATGAAAATGAAAATTGGGTCACCTGTTCATTTGAAAAATAAATAAAAACAGTAAATTTGTTAAATAAGAACCAAAAAATGCTTGTAACAATTAAATAGGTCTGAAATCATATAGTCCTTGTGAAAACATTTTTTTTAAAAACTCCCCACCACAAATTTCCAAAGAGTAGAATGTTATGGCTGAAGCAGAAACTTAAGGAAAGAAGAAATATCCTGCTAGCCAATTATCTGGGTTTTTCAAAACCCCCTCAGAATAGCCCCCCAAATATCTCCAGATAATCCAGAGACTCTGGGTAACAGAATTTAGAAAATTACTATTCATTCTTTTTGCATGCCTATAAGCTTATCTGCAGCATTTTTTCCCCAATTCTTTTGTTAAATATCATGCCTCTCAGCAGTGCTTTAAGAAGTGTCTCTTAAAGATGATGAGGTCAAAGAGAGTTGTGACATTTATTAATAATGTTTAAAAGGTCAAAAACAGAGAGCATGTGAAGCATGAAATAATATAGCATTCTATGGCTACATGTATTAATACCTTACAGTTAGGAGCAGAGTTGGATTGAAGCATGTTATCACTGAGACTACCGGTAAAAAGGACACAGAAACTCATAGATATGCACTGGACAAGATTTATAGTTCTCCAAATGTGATTTGCAGGAGACTGGTTGTCCCCAAAGACATTGCAGGTTGTCTGCTAGCCCAGGTCTCTTAATGTTTATATTGCTTAATTTATTTATATCTTGCCTAATTCCAAAAGTGATTTGGACCTAAAATACATTCAAGAGAAATAATTAAGTAAATGGGCAAATAGCTTAACTAAGACCCAAAAGTAGACAAAATATGATACATCCATGGAGACGTTACTACTTAAAATAATACATGAGGTCCTCTATTATTGTCAGAATTGACACAGAAATTAGGATAAGTTCACAAATGTCTATCATAAGAAGGAAAAATCATTCTATTAATTATAGTGTCCATGACATAATTCCAACCTTCTCAGTATTTATAGTCTAATCTGTGAGACAAATACAGAAATGCCTAATTTCAATTCAGTGCCTAAATATTGTTATACATTGGTCAAAATGTGTGACCTATTGTATTTCAAGATAGGAAGCAATGAAACATGTTGGAATGCTGTTGAAGTACAATCCAGCAACTGAGGTAGTTGTAGCAGGATGACAGATATTAAAGAGGTAGAATTTATAAAATTCAGTGATTGCTTGTATATGGAATATGAAGAAAGGATAGCACCACATCTTTGGCTAGTTGCACCATTCTCCAAGATTAATAAACAGGGAAAAGAGTATGTTTGAGGCTGCTTAGGAGAAAAACAATTATTTTTGGAACTAAGGACAGAGTGAATTTTTCCGTGTGTGTCTTCTTCAAGGCAGTATAGCACAGTGAGCAGACTTCCTCAACCATATCTTTGTAATTAATAACCACAAACTTCTTTGGTCATTTCTTATATATTCTTCTACATAGTCCAAAAATAATATTTAAATATAGCTAAGTAAAAGCAAGTTTAAGAGTTTCCAAAAGTGTATCATTCAGATAGACAACTTGGAGAGTTGGGCTGTTGATAATTTTCTTCTTAAATTCTTTGGATTATTATTAATGGAAATTTCTTCCCTTTGGGGATTATTGGGAAAGCTATTTCTGCCTCTCTCTTCACTCTTGTGATTTGTTTCTCAGGAGGAGTGATTTATTTGATTTGTAGAATGATGAGAATCTCACAGCTACTGGTTATTCCTTTCTCTATTATAAAGGGCTGAGGTGTTAAATATGACCATTTCAGTGTGGTTTTCTCTTTTCACTTTTAGGCTAGCTTGATCATTCTTCACTGAATGTAGGTTTCATAAAATAAGCACATCTGGGTACAAGTCTAGGGCTGCCTTTTAGAAGCAAGTTTGAATTGCAGCCTATTTTATCCCCACTCTCAGACCAAGACGAGTATAAAACAGTGATTTATCTTAGGCTGCCTGAGTAAATTTCCCAACTGCTGACCAAATCTTCCTGTGCCTGGATCTCAGTTCTGAATTTTAGAAAAGGTGGCAGAAATCTTTATTTTTGTAGCTTTTAATCTACTCTCGTCTTCCCAGAAAGAAAACTGATTTTTTAAAAAGATTTTAATATTCACATGTTTATTTATTTATTTATTTTTTTTGCTTCCTGCTTGGAAATGCTATTGGTCCTGGAGAAAGGAAGGCAGGCAACATCCTGCCGAGGGTGGCCATGAGCTCTCACTGCTTCCCACTGCTGCTGATGGGGAGTATCACATGCTCGGAGAAGGCCAGGAAGGCTTGGAGCTTGGACTGGGCACTGAGGCATGCCACGCAGGCACAAGTTGGGGGAAGGATTCCAGGTGACTCGGGGCCAGGAACTGGTAAATCAGCAGCAAGCCTAGCAAGTTGTTGTCCACAAAGATCTGGTTGCCCACGAAGAAGGCCTGGCCCCCGCTTCTGGGACAGCGAATTCTCAAAAGTCTTCAGGTGCCCCAGTGCCTTCATATATTCCTCCTTGCCCACCTCCTTATTGGTGTAGATAAGGAAGAGGTATTTTCAATGGAGATTCTCCATGCTATCAGTCACTAGGCCCACCAGGGGCACCTCCCTCTGGTCCATACACCCCAAGGGAGCTGCCCAGGTATCGTAGGATGGCATTGGACTAATACAAGATAAGGTCTCCATCCTGGAACTTGGGAATCTGCCCCTACAGATAGGAGGGCTTGAGTGAGCCTGAAGCCAGATCTCCCTGGCTCCCAGGTGCTCTTCCCTCCAGCTCAGGCCCAGGTTGGCCATCAGCATGTTGTATGCTCCACTTACTGGACCAGCCAGGTACCCCAAGAAAACTGATATCTTGATGCCAATCTGATGTTTCTTTCTGTATTTCAAATCTTTAAGAATCTGTAATAGTGGATATGCAGTTTTGCTCCAAAAAGAACCCAAGCACAGATCTCTCATTGGGGTGACTTTTGGAGTATTTAAAGAAGAGATGATACATACTGTACTCAAAATGGTCTAAAGTAGTATTTTGGTAACTATTTTTTTGTTTCTAAGTATTTTGATTCTTTGGCTATGCTTGAGAAACAGTAAAAATCATTATTTTCCAATTTTAACCAGATAAAATAATCTGGAGTGAAAACCAGTATGTATATCTTTTAAAAAGGCCACAGAATATTCCGATTCAAATACCCACAAATTACCTAGGAGATACTGTTATAAGTTTAGAAGTAAAACATTTTTTAGTTGAGCTTTTGTTAAGTATTATCCCAAATAAATTTATTTATTTTAAATATTATCCATTTGGAGTCTAAAACTTTACTCTCCAATAGCTACTGAAAAATAACTCCCACCCTCATCACTGTTAATTGAAACAACGTTGGGTATCCGAATTAACACCGATGGTGACCTATATTGTGGGCTGAAATATAAAGCTAAGAGGAAAAAAAGTAAATATCACTCTCTTCGTAATGGGAACTAGAAAACATGTAAAGAATGAGTAGGAAGCCGCAGAATCAAAAGCTAAGATCATAATATAGAGAAAAACTTGAGAGACAAAATGTATTGTCTTTCAACTAAGTTTTGTGGAAGCAAAAATAAGAAAATGTGCATATATTTTATGAAACCAAGAAAAAATATTAGAGCCAAGAGTAAACCAGTTTGTGACAGAATAGAAAGAAAGAGCACCAGAGAGCAGTAGAGCCCTGTCTATATTCAGTGATTACCGAAGCTATAGCAAAATTCCTGCCTATGTTTTCTGCTTTCCTTAAGTCTTTGTTATTTGGTTTGTGTGTGTGTAGTTTGATGCATATTAATCATTATAGTAAATTCTTCTTACTTGGGATAAATTGTAGTTATCTTTACTTTTAAGAAAAGTTGTAAAATAGATGTCTTTCCTGGGTATGATTTCATACAGTATCAAATCCAAAGACTATTTCAATTTATTCATTTTCTATGTACCTACACTGTATATCATACTAATAAATAATATTTTTAAATTGTTCGATTATAGTTTATGTGTTACTATTATTGAATAAAAACACATGACATAGTATGCCATCTTGATTTTTGTAACTCAGTTCATGAAAGTATTTTAAGAGAACTCTGTTACCTGAAGAACCACCTAGGTATTTTCTTTTGTCCCTCTACCTCTGGTGTTTGTTAGCATTTTGCTATAACTTTCACCTGCTCAAATTATAGACTCTTTTTTTTTTCATTCAATCTATCTGTGGGCATTACTTAAAACTATGAGATATGATGAGGATATTTATTTTTTGTTATGTAATACACTTATGGAATTCAAGAAATATTAGTATTAATTCTAGGGATGTTTTTAAATTTGTCTTCATTTTCCTCTTTTAATGGAAGTTGTATCAGTCAGAATCCATCTAGAAATTAGAAACCATTCCCGTCATTTCGGAGGAACATTGGTTACATGGCTGTTACAAGACATAAAGAGTTGAAAGGGGATTCAGAGAAAATAAAAATTAATAATTATAGGAAGCAGCTACCATGTCTACGTCTAAAGGGAAAAAGGAAGTGGTGGAATTAGAAGAACCTAGTTGCTCTGAAGAGGGGACCCAATAAAGCTGATTCTCGGACCGTTATGAAGGTAATACTTCTCAATGCTTCTGTTACCTGTGGGGAACACAATCAGGTTGACTCTGAAAATGACAAAAAATGGAAATCTGGAGATTGCCTGCTGCTACTTCTAGGCCAACAGATAGGAACAGGGAAAACAGGAAGTCAGTACCTTCTCCACAACTCTCACTTCCTACGATTTCTCTAGGGCCTACTCTCTAACCTGGATTGAAGCCAGCTCACAGTGAAATGAATCCTAAGAGAATCATGCAGAGTATAGAAGTTTAATTTAGAGCTGACAGACAATAGATAAATTCACTGAAAAAAATTAACCTTTTTAAATGTAGTTTTAGTGTTATATATACATTAGATGCTCATCATTATACTGATTAAATTTCCTTGCTGTGTATATATATATATTTTCCATTTTAATATATTTGAAATCATTGTGACAGTAGAAAATATATAAATTATAAACAAAATAATGCTCTGAGATTACTACCCTAAAGGTAGAATGAGACTCAAACACAGGAAATTTGACTCAACTTGTAGCTTCTTGAAATGTTTCATCCTTTCTTCTTTTCCAACATATATGTGGAAGGTTGTAATTGTCTCTATATGCTCTGCTTCAGCTGTTCTCACAAGTTTTGATAAGTCTTATTTGTTTTTCAGTTACAAGTATTTTGTAATTGTCACTTCAATGTCTTTTTTGACGTGTGGGTTGTTTTGAAGTTTATGCTTAATGTCGAACCTATTAGGTACTTCATAATCATTCTGTTATTGCACTGAAATCATTACAATTTAATTCCACATTATTCAGAAAAATCCTCTGTATTATTTTAATACTTTGAAATGTCTTTATACTTACTTAAGTGTCTAGCATATAGTTCATTTTGAGAAGTGTCCCATTTATATTACAGATGTTGTACATTCTGCTCCTCTTGAGTGTAGGGTTCTATAAATGTCAAATAGAACAAGTTGGTGAAATGTGTTTTCAAATATTGTATATTTTTTCAACTTCTTTTTTTTTTTTTAATTTCTTTTCAGCGTAACAGAATTCATAGTTTTACACCAC